>VUQK01043805.1:0-16195 GCA_015106715.1 Bujurquina vittata
CCCCCCCTCCCCCAATACTGACTGACCTCATCAATATCTCAGAGGTTTCATTATCTTGATGCTGAACCCTGATTAAAAAGCCTTCCTTTGCATATGTGCCTATGAATGCTGTCCCACCATTAACAGAAATGAAAGTACTGGTTGGTGCATTTCACTGACTTCTTCATTTGGCCTAACAGCTTCCCAGATAATTGATTACCTCATTAAGTCCCTGAAGCGGCTTCATTTAAAGTTCACAGGCGTTGTACAGCAGCTGTTAATTGTTGTGCCCAGATTAAAGTCATCGATCTGCAGTAAATTACAGATTGTATAAGGCTTAATTGTAATTTGAGGTTTGATTTTTCAGGAGTTTTTTTTCTTTTTTTCTTTTCCAGTTTCTTTTATTTCTAATCAGTCCCAATATTCACATATTTGTCCTGGATTGTTACAGTAACATGAATTATTACCTCGTGTTTCACTCTACATCAGGATCTTTAGCTGAAGGAGACTTTCAGAAGGAAATAATTGCTTTTGTCAAAGTGTTCAGCTGACAAACCAAAGCTACATTATTACCTTCTGACTGAGCATCAGCACCCAGGATCCTGTTGGTTTAACACAGAATATGTAACGTGTGTCATATTGTTTATTCCAGCTTTTCCTTCTTGCTCCTTGTAGCTGTTCATCTGGGGTATAGAGGTGGTTGGGTTCAGGGGTGGTCACTGTAGGGATTGTCCATTTTCTAGCAGACTTTCAGGGTTCTTTCCAGCTTAACGTTCAGCTCAGCAGCCTCAGAGTGTGGGGATGGTAATGCCTCCTCCCTGACCCCACATCCTGGCTTCCCTGCTCGTCGCATTTGTGCTGTACCTCGTCAGTCTCTAGTTGTGATTGCAGTTGCTTCCTGTGGGAGTTTACCAGTTGTTTCGGTGTCAGTCTGGATGTTGGGTGTTGAAGAATCTTCTTCATGTAGCCCCTTTCACTGGGGTTACATGGGCAGTAGAACCACTTGGTTCCTCAGCACCTGACGTAGACTGATGTCCGAGCTGGTATGGCTTTGTATAGCCCTCACTCATAGTCCAAGGTAGGTTTAGGTATGGGCCCAGCCTGGGGACTCTTACTGGATGCATGCCCTGGTGGGAATTCAAACCGCAGCCTATTGGTCCAAAGGCAGCACTGGGTCCTGTCATGATTCACACCTACTGGCTAAAGAAACTAACTGCACTTCATGAGCACCTGGCAGCACAAACAAACCAGCTGCTAGAGGCTAAGACGTACCCAGAATGGCTGACCGAAGGCTGGACAGTCCTGATCCCCAAGGACCCCCAAAAGGGCCCGGTCCAATCCAACTACCGGCCAGTAACCTGCCTCAGTACAACATGGAAGCTCCTGTGAGGCATCATAGCAGCTAAGATGAGCACACATGAGGCCCAATACATGACAGGACCCAGAAAGGAATTTGCAGAGAGACCAGGGGAGCAAAACAGCAGCTACTGGTAGACAGAGCAGTCACTGGAGACTGCAAGACCAGACTGACCGACCTGTGCACTGCCTGGATTGACTACAAGAAAGCCTATGACTCAATAAGGGCTGTGCCTCAGAGGTAGGGTGAGGTGCTCTGAGTGCTTCTTCTTCATGTATCTGGCACTGGAAGCCAGTTAAGATCGTTCAGGCTGCTTCCTGAATGCTTTCTAGGTGAGGCGTTTCCAGAATGTGCAGCTGGGGGCAAGATCCCGGGACAGATCCAGGACACACTGGGCACAGTAGACTGGGAAGAGGTGTCAGGTGTTGTCTTGGTGAGCAGTGATAAAAATTGTAAAGACTTCATGAATGTTAACAAAGATGTGTATGTGCAGCATCCAACTTGGCAGACAGTTTGTATTTAACATGGAAGGTGCTGAACTATGTGGAGGTGGAGACGCGGTATAAAAAGCAATCATCATTTTTCCTTCTGCAGCATAAATTGGATGGAAAGCAGCATGCGTGCTCAGCAAGCCCTCTTTGCATATACAAAGGCTGAGTTTATCACTGACAACAACGGTTCAACATTCCGGCCTCTAATTTGTGGTTTTGACCTCGGGGGGCGAGGCGAGAATGATGGAGATTACTGCTTTAACTCTGAGTGCAGGAGTCAGGGCTTTTCTTTCTGCACAGGCTGAACTGCTGACAGCGGCAGCGCTCGGCCGACTGGAGCAAACGCTCTGCATAAAGACGAGACGTGCAGCGACACACAAACACTCACGCACCGGCACACGAGTGGCACAGCAGAATTCATCTCATTTTTATTTCTTCTCCAGTTCCTTCTCACTTTGTTGCAGGTCAGCTGGAGTGTTTGAGCCCATCATTCAGTCTGCTGTGTCCTGCATGGAGCATGGTAACAGAGACCAACAGCCACGTAAATGTGTCTGTGCCTGCAGTATATTTACTATATTGTGTTACTATAACACAAAAAAATCAGGTTCCATTTAAATCACTTTTTAATAAAACTCATTTACATGTTTTTCACTTTTCTGTTGTCAGCAGAATGATCATTAAATCATGGCAGCCCATTAGGACTTAATGATGATTACCTCGTTATCATAACTGCTCTAGTGTGACATTCCAGCAGACTCCGTTAATCCCCATTTTCTATAGTTGATAAATGTCTTCAGTATAAACGAAATCCATAACCTCAGTCATAAACAAATGCATGCATAAATTAGGTTGACACTTGAAGCTTGCGCCCTACCTGAGGACTCTAAGTAGCAGCTGACACAATGCAATGATTTGCAGATCTCGAGAAGTTCTGCTATGAAGCCGTGCTGCTGCTATTTCAAATGAGCAGGAATCAACTTGAACATTTATCAGAATAAACAGTCCGTCCATCAGGGGCTCCAGAAACTCGGGCTCACGGGTGGGGGAGCACAGATGAGGGTTACCTGGGCCTTCCACCGGCCCATCCAATAACAAAACTGGCAACATGTGAACAATGATTTAAGTGCAGGTTTAGGAGCGGTTAAACTAGTATTTCCTGGATTCTTTGAAATTGATGTTGGAAAAAAGTACTGAAAATCCTCATCAGGCTTTCTCCAGAGAGCATCGGTGATGCCAAACTAGACTGAGTCAAAATGTCAGAGCTCTCTGATGACTGCCATGCTTCCTTTCATAAACAGCCTGGTTTGCAGATTGTTTACTGCAACCAGCAACACAGAAATGAGAGCTGCAGCAGCAATTTATCTTGTGTTTTCTTCTTTGAAGCATTTCCAACAGTTGAGGCGAGTAAGAACAGTGATGGATCGTTTCCCGAAGCGAGAGCGATGGCTCGTTGGCTGATGATAAACTGAGCTCCCCTCGTGACTAATGGACTGATCAGCAGAGGAAGAGGAGGGGGGAACATCCAAGAAACAAGTGTGGAAGGGTTTCAGTGCCCTGCTGTGACTCCACTGTCTTTACTTTCTTTACTTTCTTCCTACATTACCCAGAATGCAGTGGGAAAACACCAGCTGAACCTGCCTCTGTTCAGTCCGCAGCAGCAGGAGGAAGAAGAGCAGACCGCATTAGTGAGGAGGAAAGGAGATAGGAGAGAGGAATGGAGGAGGATGGAAAAGGGAGGCCTTGATGAGAGCTGAAGAAAGGAAGCAGGTATGAAAGGAGATGAAGCTGGGCAGACCTGGGATGGACTTCTTCTTCTCCCCAAGGCCCCGCCATCTGTGGCCCGGCTGCAAACCTCCTTTATTTTACAGACATTAGTTCATCCTTTGTTCACATTCTTGCCACGTTTACATGAATAAAGCATTGCCACCACTGAGCGTCCCGATATGGACTGAATCAAGAGACCGTGGGCGGTCTCAGGTTGATTTATGTTCCGATAGTTCAGCTGCTCATCGGTCTGCATCAAGCATTAAACTCCTTTACTGTGGATCTTGCTGTGGGGGCCGCCTCACTCCTGCTCCTCACTCGGATCAGCGGATGCTTCCTGTGAAGGATCCCGGGCGATGCCTCGGAGCAATGGGGCAGCGCTTCATGGCGCGCTACGACTGCAGTGGCGTTGCTGTTTTGATGCCGAGGATTTCCTCCAGCTTGGTGTTCGTGATCGGGTTGTTGGTGTGTTTCTGGACTCGTATGTGAGAGTGCAAACTTTGTGAAGCACTGCTGCATTTAACAGTGATGCAGATGCAGAAGTGATGACTCTGCAGCATGAGAACATGACGAAGTGTCTCCCGAGCTGTGAACAGATGGGGCATGAATTCAGAGCACCACATATACAGTCTTTTCTCCATATTATTCCCCAGTGACTGAACCTCGCGAGCTTTAAAGTGGCATCTGGCTAATGAAGCTGCTGCTGCTCTGTAGGAGCGTTTGTATTTATAGCAGCAATGAAACGAGACTTTTTAAAAGTATTGTTCGAGACAAACAGACCTGTGCTGAAGGTGAGCACTGCAGTCAGAGTTCAGTTCAAAAAAAGGAAAAAAGCTGCATGTGTGCTGCAGTCATTGATCGCCTGTAACAGAACAGCTTTTACTTCATAGAGCGCCAGCAGCCTACGTGTCGAGGTACTTTATACTGTAAGGTAATATCAGGGACAGAAGCCCAATAATCAAACAGTTCCCTGTAAGCAGCGCATTGTGATGGCGGCTCCAAAGAACTCCCTTTTAACAGGAAGAGACCTCCACCTGGACCCAGAGAGGAGCGAGGACAGAGAAGCACAGCGCGTGTCCTCCGTTAGTCCAACATGTGAACTTACTCGTCCTCATTTTGAGGCCAGCCTGCAGACAGCGTGGACTCCGAGCACGTTAATTAGGACTCTGCTGTTTTAAAGGCACGCGGGTTAATTCAATTACACGCTCGTGTCTGTTTCACTTCACTGCTCTTCTGATCGCAGACTGATTTCTTGCAGCAGTGTATCTAGTTTTGGTTTTGTGCAGTTCTAGTTTTCTTTACAAAATGATTGTGTTCATTCTGAGAGGCGATAAAAATAAATGTACAAAAAGAAAGTACAGAAATAAATATGTCAGACTTGGGCAGAAAGTGCAGTTCCCCCGCCGTCCAGCAGCGGCAGCAGTGAGTCAGTCCCCATAGACTCCCGTGTTAAAACTGTCCAGCAGCAATAAACATGTTTGCAACTGACAGAAACTGCTTTGGGTTCTGAGAATTATTTCCGCCTTCATAACAGCTGCATGTGCAGGGGGCTTCTATAACTCACCTGTTTAAAGTTTGCATTATTAGGGGCGTGGCCTCTGACCTACAGGTGCATGGTGATACATGTAGCTGTAGCTACTGCCGTCTGGTAGGCCCTGAACTGGACCTATGTTTGTGCTGTTGGAGCATTTTGAATATTAATAATGCCTTACACTTATAAAGCACTTTTCATTATACTCAAACCGCTTTACAATTTCACTATTCATACACACTTGGTGGTGGTAAGCTACTAATGTAGCCACAGCTGCCCTGGGCGGAAGCGTGGCTGCCAATCCGTGCCTACGGCCCCTCCGACCACCACCAAACACACATGGGTTAAGTGTCTTGCCCAGGGACACAATGACAGGATGCGCTCAGACGGGGACTCGAACCAGCAATCCTGCGGTTACAAGTTGAGATCCTACCCACTGCACCACTGCCACCCCAATGCAATGCAATGCAATTATCTGACCAATCATATGGCTGCTGTGGCTTAATTGTACTAACAGACCGTCCAAGAAGGCGGAGCTCTAGTTTGCTGAGTGAGATTTGAGGATTTTACTTTACTGATCAGCGGTTATCTGTATCTTTTGTATCCATAGTCTATATTTGTCCATTTGCGGTCCTCTCTTCCTCCAGAAAATGGTAACCAAAAGTTGGAGTGTTACAAACCATGCCAGTCTTTCCTGTTCTGTCTTTGATGATTCTTTGGGGAAAGTTAGATTCAACAAATAAAATATCTCAGAAGCTGATGTCTGATCCATTCAGAAAACTAAACATCCAGAATGTGTCAGGCCAGAAGCCGCCTGCTCTGTGGTGTGATGGGCTTCCTGCACGACAGTGTTGTGCATGCATACTGAATCGTTTATACAGAGCTAATCTAGCACTGCATTTTTATTACTGATTCCATTTTCTTGCTCAGCAGCTTGGAAACTCATTTCTCAGTAATGACTTTTCAAGGTTGATGTGCAGAGCTGTAGGATCTACAGAGGGATGAAGCTGATGGTCCACACCATGAAGATGTGGGAAAGAGTTGTTGAAGCTGGATTAAGAAGAGAAGTGATGATCAGTGAGCAGCAGGATGGCTTCATGCTGAGAAAGAGAACTACAGAAGTGATGTTTGCCTTGTATTGATGGAGCAGTTTAGAGAAGGTCAGGAGGAGCTTCACTGTCTTTATGGATCCAGAGAAAGCAGATGATAGGATGCTGAGAGAGCAACTGTGGGACTGCATGAGGAAGTCAGGAGTGGCAGAGACGGATGTGAGGGTGGTGCAGGACATGTTTGAGGACAGACAGTGGTGAGGTGTTGAAGGAGTGACAGATGGGCTGAAGGTGGGGATGGGATTACATCAGGGATCTGCTCTGAGCTCCTTCTTGTTTGCAGTGATGGACAGGCTGACAGATGAGGTCAGGCAGGAGTCTCTGTGGACTGTGATGATGACACGATGATCTGCAGTGAGAGCCTGGAGAGGTGGAGGTATGCTCTGGAGAGAAGAGGAATGAAAGTCAAAGGAAGTGAGACAGAATCCATGAGTGTGAATGAGAAGGAGACGGGTGAACATGCAAGGAGGGAGTGAAGGTGGATGAGTTTAAATACCTGGGGTCATCCATCCAAAGAGAGGTGAAGAAGAGAGTGCAGCAGGGTGGAGACGAGTGTCAGGGTGATCTGTGACAGAAGGAGAGCACCCAGAGTGAAAGGGAAGGTTTAAAGATGGCAGTGAGACCTGCTGTGATGGTTTGGAGACGGAGGCTCTGACACAAAGACAGGAGGCCGAGCTGAAGATGCTCAGAGCTTCACTGGGAGTGAGCAGGATGGACAGGATTAGAAATGAGTCCATCAGAGCAGGGGCGCAGCTCTATACTTTGAGGTTTACTGTGATCATGTGAGCAGATCTCACTTATTCATGTACTTATAAAACACAAGACTTCTATTACAGGCTTTAATTTTCCATCCGGTTGATCCGTTGTGGAGGCAGCAGGTGTGGGAGGTTTTTATTTATTTTCATTTTACTTATCATGTTATATTGTAATTACAGCACACACTTGCAGAACAGTGACCTGCGATCTGTAACTTTTCAGCATTTGGACACCAGCAGAGTCGGTCCTTATGACATTCAATGCTTTACGTGCAGCACTCAGGTCATTCGCGACTTCATTAAATGGTGTTGAAACCTTGGAATAACTACAATCAACAGACTGTGTCTTTTTTTAATTTCCATACAGCATTTCTGATGAGAGATGTTTAAGGTCTCCTAAAAAACTGATATTGTAGAAAACATCCACCGACAGCTTTAACAACATTAAATAATGTGAGTAAAGAAATAAAAGTCAAACAGAAATGAGACAGCTGAGGGTCAGAGTTACAGCGGCCTGCTTTCATTCACACGTCTTCTTTCAGCATGAGTCAATATTCAAGGATTGAGTCACACAGTTGTGACCAAAGCTAAAAAACAAAATGCATTATTCTGAATATAGTTGCTCTTCAAAAACAAAAACAGCACTTTCCAACATTCAGGTTGTTCTGGAACCTGTCACTGGGATAACTCACAGTAAAATAACCGATTGTGTGGCTTTCCTTCGTCCAGCCCAGTTTAGCAGGAACAATTTAACAGATGGAAATCCCTCCATCAACACGAACCAGCTCTTTATTAAATATGTTCGCTGCCGTCAAGTCCAGCTGCTCGACCATCCTTTTAATTTTGTAAAATTTGATGTGTTTATGAAGTGAGAGGCAGGCTTGAGATCTGACCGCTGAAATTAGACTCCTGAGGGATGAATTCAGCAGGAAGCCTTTTATTGGGAGTCAAACTTATCAAATGTGAACATGTGTTTTCCTTTTATCCTCTGACAGTAAACCAAACTGGGGTTGTCAACAGAATTTTGATCATACAGACAATTATTGACCGAAGAGGGGCTAAATAAGCAGAGACATTAAAGATGGCTGAAGTCTGAACATCATCGGCTGTGGTGTTAAAGAATGAAACATCTGCATCAGCGAGCATTATTGTGTGCACACACGGGCGCCTTTTCCATTATTCATCCTGTACCACACAGATTTCTTCTCTCAAATGGAAGTCCAACTGAATCTTTCCGATGGGACGGATAAAAGTGGAACGAGGAAACAACGTGGAATCAAATTCAAGTCAAATCAGGCAGAGGCTGCGGACGAAGAGCCCTGTAGTTTTTTCCTGAAGTCTCTGCAGTCACAGCCAGAGCCGGTGAATCCTCTAAATACCAAGGACACTTCCTTTACTGCCCCCTTTAGCGGAGGACACACTGAGGTATGGAGATAATACTGTCCCACAAGTCATAGTTACACCATCAGAGTGACTGATGATGCAAATGCTCATTAATAACCTGCAGATATGTTTGAATGACTGCTGAAAATATGATCACTGTGAGTTCAGTTCAGTTTGCATTTGTTGCGCCTGCTGCTGCGCCGCAGCCACAGAAAGCCTGAATAAAGATGGCGTGAGACTGGATCATCTGTGCAGCAGGAACAAACACACAGACAACAATTATTTTAAACTGCAATTTAAACTTATTGTGTCTGCAGCAAGAACTCCTGTGGCAAAACATGTAAGATAATCTTTCTGTACTGTCTGAGTGAGAGCAGCCAGACTGTGACCGTCTCTTTTCCTCAGTCCTCATCGATCCTCTTTCACCTCATCACACCTTAAACATCCAAGAAAAATGATTAACGACAGATTATTGGACTGTTCGACCGCAGCCTGAGGCTCTGACTTTAATCTGGAGATTCCTCCTTGCTGTAATGACTTTCAGCACATCAGCACTAAACTACACACGTCTGACCACTTTCTCTTTGCAATAAGAAATCATGTATAACAGCTCGGAAGATCAAAAGAGCACACGATGCCAGCGTTCGGCATTTTGTAGCTTCGCCTCAGCTGCTGAAACGGGCTGAAGACGCCTGATTAACAAAGAGCTGGCGTTACACACGCTTTAAAAAAAAAAGGATAAGTTTATAAAGGAAAATAAATCTATTCTAACTCTGCAATCACTCAGTACAAACATCATCGCCTCCTGCTTCCCTCCTGCCGCAGTGCTTCACAGATACAAACAATCTTTAGAAAAGAAATTCACATTGAATGTGCTCGATCTGTCATCAGGAGACGGTTCATTCCTCCCTGATGGGAATACTAGGCGACGGCTCCTCAGTAAAATCTTTTGTTCCTCTCCTGTCTCTTCTGGAAAACCACAGCTCCCACCACGGCACACACCACGATCCCCAGCAAAGCGCACAGCAGCAGCAGGAAAACCTTCCATCCGGTGAGAGGCGTGCCACGGAAGTTTCCGGTAGGATCGTCGATGTTGTCTGAGGATGAGGAGGAACATCCACCATCAGTTTAATGTCACCTGAGCTGAGGAGCACTGTTCTTTGCTTTTCCGAGACTCTCTCTTTAAAACAAAGAAAGCCTCTGAAACAGGAGACAAACAGCATTAGAAATAAAGTTTTGTGGAATTTGAATCTACCTTTAGGGGACTTGAGGAGACTGACGCTGGGCTCGATCTTCGTCCAGTCCAAGTTCTCCTCTTCAGGCGTGTGTTCGACCATCAGCTGGTAGAGCTTCATGGAAATGACGTCGTGGTTATCTGAGAAGATTCAGTTTCAACTTTTAGTGTGTTGCTAACAAGTGAAATAAAACTTTGCAATGTAACAATATGATGAGAATAAAACCTGAACGATTTAAGAGGATGTTCTAACATTCAAGCAGAAAAACCCAGAAGCGGAGCTCTGACCTACCAGACAGATCTCCTGTAGCTGCCGAAGCCCCGAAGAAGTATCCAGTAGGAAGACGAACGCCCCCGATGTCGATGCACTCCTTCCACTCGTTCTTGTCGTCCACGTCGACCATCACCTGCAGTGGAAGCAAGAGAAACGGAGGGTCGTGCTAACAAAACTAGAAAAACTGGAATAACTCCACCCTGTCGTGCTCATGGAACACAAACTCTGCAGCATCCGTGAGAAGAATCGGAGGTTTCGTCACTCACCGTCAGCCGTCCTTTGGAGTAGCGAATGGCGAGGTATGTGTCGTGATCTCTGTTCCTGAGCTCAGCCGAGCAGCCGCCCAGCTCAGACGATCGGCCGTCTTTCCCGTGGTCGTAACTCACCGAGCCGTTGTTCACCATGGCTGAAATGTACGGGAAGGAGCGCTGCCGGGACAGACAGGAAATAATCAATAAAGAAATCCTCAACGGGTGCTACAGGTAAACTTTTAAACAAGGACGACGGACAAACAAATGCATAAAATTTTAAGAAACATAAGATGTCAACACGACAGGTTATAAGTGCACGACTTCCCTCTGCACGATTATATCTAATCTGGGTTTGGATGAATCCAATATTTAAGTTTACGCAGTAAAGCATTTATTTTTGAACGGATCGTGACCTGATCGTGAAAGAAAAAGTCATTTGATGATAAAATTCAAAGTAATCTGGATTTCATCATTTTTAAGATGCATTTCACGTAAAAGAAATGACGAAGACTACAAAGGAAAACGAGAGAGCTAAAGATCTGAAAACGGTGATTTGAACATTTGAACTTCTCTCATTAGCAGCCAAATCCCTTTTTGGGCTTGAAATATATAGCTTTGTAGAAACAAGCTTTAAGAAGGCCAAGAATAAGGCCCAAAGTATCAGTGTTGCTCAAACCTACACAGATATTTATAATACGCCCGTGCAGGTTTAATCAGCACTGAGCTGAACTTATTTTTAGGTTCACGAAGACCTTCCACCTCTCATGTGAGAGGCTTCTTCGTGTCTATAAGCTGAGACACACTATACTGTCAAAGTCTTCCCTTGTCATTCAAATCATGTCATGTCCGTCCCACAGCTGTATAAACCAGCACCTCAGCATGCAGACTGCTTCTACCAACATCAGTGAAAGAATGGGTCGCTCTCAGGAGCTCAGTGAGTTCCAGCGTGGTGCCGTGATAGGATGATACTTGTGCAACAATCCAGTCCTGAAATTTCCTCACTGCTGAATATTCCACAGTCAGCAGTTAGTGGAATTATAGCAAAGTGGAAGTGATTGGGAATGACAGCAGCTCAGCCATGAAGTGGTAGGACACGTAAAATCACAGAGTGGGGTCAGTGGATGCTGAGGGTCAGAGTGCACAGAGGTCACCAACTTTCTGCAGAGTCAGTCACCACAGACCTCCAACCTTCATGTGGCCTTCAGATCAGCTCAAGAACAGAGAGAGCTTCATTAATGGGTTTCCATGGCAGCTGCATCCTTCCATCACCAAGCTCAATGCAAAGTGAAGCCAGACGAGCAAACATTTTTGGGAATATAGTGTAAATACCTGGAGAGACTCAGGCATTTAAACCCTGGCAGCACTGACATGATGAAGGTGGTCCTTGCATCACTGAGCAGATGTGGAGGGCTACAAAAATAAATATAAAAAAAAACCTTCCCCCTCAAATGCTGTCTCTTCCCAGGTGGTCCGTCCCCCCACTCACACCTTAATAACATGATGGTGAGGTGCGGCTATACTAACACTATTACATTTACAGTCATATCACTGAGAAAAGCCAGGGCGGATCCCATGTTGCAGAAGCTGTAATCACTTTTAAAAGCAGTAGCTTCAAACACTTAGTTATTAACTTTCTGCAAATCATCTGAGTAATTAAATCACAGTTTCAGCTCTAATCAACCAAGAGGTGAATCTCTCATTAACGATTTCATAGAAACAAGCTCCAGTGGTTCTTTCCTACTTGCTCTGATGTTACTGCAGAGACTGAACACAGGGGAAACGCTGGGTGGGATTTGCCTTCATACACAAAGCTGCTGATCTGAGCTTTTACACAATCACTGACCGACTCTGCAAGTTCCTGTATTAGATGAAAATCACATTAAAATAAATTACTTCAGTTTTAACTTACTACTTCTAGAAGTAGCATTTTTGGGTTGAGGAAGTGCAGCAGCTCCATCTACTGGTTGGTGGCAGCATAACATCTCAGAAACAACATCCCATTCAATTTTATGGAGAAGCAGCTAAACTGACTAGGCTTCCCACTGCTGATGAACAAGGACAGTACATTTAATTGTCAACAAGTTACATAATTATTAAGCTCTGCTTTATAAATTTATACCGTGGGTCAAACGGACACCCATCGTCTGAAGACTTGTGACATTTTTATGAGACCCTCTCAGCACGACTGCACCTCTAACACATTTGAAGGGTTCTATTGATGGAACAACTTAAGTAGTAGGATCACTGAAAAAGGTTTGCACGCTGGAGCATGCTTCCGGCTAATATTCCCGCACCATCAGAGCAGGTTGTGATGCTCGTTTTCTTACAGGTATGATCAAGACTTACATTTCCCCCAAAAAACTAATGGATGAAGGAAAACATTAACATCATAATCCAGTCTATTTTGAGATCTACTGAAGTAATTTAGTCCTAAAATATGAATTACTGCATTTCAGACTTTTGCACAGTCACTAAACCTGCAAACTCACAACCCAGGCTTTTCTTCCATCTGAACGTTTCCCATGTGAGGAACACAGAACAGCCACAGATCATCGCGCTCAATAAGATGTGAGATTAAGTTTGACCTTTAGAAACAAATGTGCCAAGAATGTTAAAGTGGACCTGTTCTGCTTCTCTCCTCCTGATCCAGGGCTGGCTGTTCATATTAAACATCCAGCGTTTCCAACAATAACGTACAGTAACCCGTGAGCCAAAAGCTCTATATGATGTCGTAGAGAGAGGGGATTTCCTTATAGGCTCACCCACCTGTTCAAATCTGTTGCTTGGGAGGGGCAGCCAATCAGAAGCTGGTTTTTCAGGAGGGGCTGCCCCATAATAAGATAAAGAAGCTAGAGCTGGAAGCGATCAGAATAGGTCCACTTTAACACGCCTGAAGTTGTGTTTTACAGTGAGGAAGACAAACTCTGCACTGAGACAGCATGCTGACAAAAAAAACCTGCAACCACTCACATCCGTCGCATCATCGTTAGAGTAAGTATCTATAAAGACGGCGAGCCCGTGGAAGACGGCGCTGTTGGAAAACACGGGCCCTGCAAAGAAACAAGGCGGTCAATCACCTTAGCATACACATGCACACGCACGCGCACACACAGAGCTGCATCTGCATCTTGGAAAAAAGCTTATTTAAAAAAAATGCAAACAAAGCTACAAAAAGATGCACATTTTCATAGAAAGATCAAAATCAACATCAGGTGCCAAAATTAACATGGATCCAATTGCTTTTAAGTGGACCGGGGGGGGGGCTTCCCTCGACTGCCTCTGTACGAGTATCTCGTCATGTGAATTAAAGGTGGTGGGGGTGGTGGGGGGGGGAGGGGGGGGTAGTCACTTTTATCGATTGCTCTTTAATGTTTACAGAAGGAGAGAAAAACAATATATGCATTTGGATAATCAATAGTCAACTAGCCTGACAATAATTGTTCTGGAAATATTTGGCAACCAGGTTTTCATTTATGAGGGGACTAACCTTTCAGGACTCAGATGTAATAGAAATGCATCTATTACAGAAAAAACAAACTTAACAGAAGCAAGAAAAGAGTTACAAACTGTTACTGTTTCTGAATAGGAATAAGAGCACTAAGACAAGACAGGTTGTGATCGCCTTCAGTCACTAGTGATGTAGCTGGTGACAGCAACAGACAGGATAAACTGATGAAGGCTGGCTCTGATTGGCCACAAACTGAACGCTTCTGAAGCTATGGTGAGAGGTGGTTACTGAACCATTATCCATCATGGGTAACACTGGCCACACTCTGCACCACTTATGGAAGAAGCAATAGAGCACCTTCTCTAACAGACTGACTCAGCTCCACTGCCACAAGGACAGATGACCATATGCCATCACCCTCAATGATACAATATAACCATCTGGCAAAGAGACGACTACTACTACTACTACATCATCGTCATCTTTTCAAGTGCTTTAACAGCAGTCCCTATAATCTTAAATATGGGGATAAATAAAGTGCAGTACAGTGCAAGTGTCTCTAGTCAATCCTTATTTCTATTTTTCTAGGAAAACTGGAGATTTGTTTTAATAAATTGCTGCACCTAAGCAAACACATGCAGATACAGAGGCACCTTGAGATACAAGTGTCCCAACTAACGAGTTTTTTGCAATACGAGAGATCACTTGGTCGAATTTTTGCTATATGTTGCGAGCAAATATTTGAGTTATTAGTGAGCGAAAATACACCACTCGAGCGTTACATTTGTTTTTTCTTCTCGCCAGAGGTGTGGTGGCCATTGGGAGGTTTGGAGGGTTTCCCGAACGGCCGGTCATTTCCAGGCCGAACCGTCCGGTGATCAGAATTGTGGGGTTTTTTTTAAAACCAATTAAGCACAGCAGCACTGGCGCTGCAGCTCTCACGCCCCCTTGAAACAAAGCTCATGGGCTGAATTTCAACCCCAGCCCACCCCAGCCTCTCGCTGTGCACTCGTTTTTGTCGGATGGTTGTTGCTGTGCTTGTTTATTTTGGAACATTTCCTTTTTTTAAAACCACAGATCCATAGAAAGCAAATGCCAAGATGGCTGCTGAAAAGGATGATGACCATGGATACAAAGCATAAAATTAACACACACACGCTACTTATGAGTGTGCCAAAAAAGGCAAAAGGAAAAGATTAAGTGATGTGAAAAAAAAGGAGCATTTAAGTTTAGCGATCTCCTCCACTTCCGCCAACATCTGTCTGACTTTCACTTAAAACCAGTTTATTTCTTTACTTTTTTTTTTTATACTGTATGCAGTATTATTTTATACATTTGTTTATAAAGTTCTCTGCATTTTTCTTATTAATAAACATTTAAAAAACTGGTGGTTGGGGGGGTGGATTAATGACGTTTCAATTCATTTCTATGGGAAATTTTGATTTGATATACGAGCAATATAAGTTACGAGCTAGGTCACAGAATGAATTAAAGTCAAGTCAAGGTAGAAAAGATAAAAATAGGGATTGTACAATTTAATCACGCTGGAAATCAATATTTGGTTTGACCACAGTTATTCTTCAACCCTGAACTCCCTTAAGCAGCTTTCTTGGCATTTCTTTAAGCAGTCTTTGGGAACAGTTCTCCAGGCTTCTTGAAGGGCATTCAAAGCTCTTTATGGGATGTTGGCTGCTTTTTGTCAAGATGTCCCACACTGCTTGAACAATGGTGAGGGCTCTGAAGAGGCCAATCCATGACGGAGAGTGTCGCATTGTCTTTTTCTACCCAGGTATGCTTTTACTGGATTGGCAGTGTGTTTGGGATCATTGACAACAGCTTAATTTTTCAGCATGACCATCAGACACTTTCCAGATGGTACTGCATAGTAGATCAAAATGTGATGGTACATTTCTACATTAAAGTGCTCGACACACGGGGAGCGACGTCGCTCGCTCTCCATTCATTTCCTATGGAGCTTGCGCAATGAGGCGACAATCGCTTGCCCTCCTCCAGCTAAGCGACCGACGACATTCGTGCATGTGAAATTTCGAGCTCGTACACGTAGACGTGCACACTCGACCAGGCGATGCGACACAAAGTTGAAAAATGTTCTACTTTTGTTGCTGTCGCTGGCAGTTAAACCAATCAGCGAGGGTTTCATTGACTGACAACTTCACTGACCAATGAGCGGAGAGTATGCTATACGCTGCAGTCTGCGACAACTTTAAACATGGAAGAAAGTATCATTTTAGCCGTGGCCGACTTTCCAATATTGTATGACTTTTCGCGCAATAATTACAAAGATACGCATAAGGCACGCATAGGTCCGCCATCAAATGATGATATTCACCATGCTGTTTCCTTGTCCGTAATATTGGATGAATCCAAGGTTGTTGTTTTTTTTCATAGAGGAGACTTAACAGCAAGATTTCTGTCAGTTCCAGTAAAATCTTGTGACACTTCATCTTTATTATCTGACACGGACTGCTTTGAAAATGTCAAAATCCCTCCAATTTCATAGCCAATCAAATTTCTTGGAGACAAGCGATGCGAGTGACGCAAGAGCGCAATTCGCATCACTGCCGTCGCTATGTATTGTTTATGAAAGGCAGAGAAAAG
>VUQK01043806.1:8069-23499 GCA_015106715.1 Bujurquina vittata
CTGAGCTCGGTCCCAGCAGCTGAGTTCAAACCCTATCAACCAGCCAGCTGCACTGAAATATGCTGTTTCAAAGGGGCAGCCCGCCTGCTTAAATGCTGCTCCTGCATCACATGCAAAGTAAGAAAGAAAAGCTGACACAGAGAAAGGAAAGGGGGTCTGAATGCCCTGATCCCTGGATCTGTGGATGTCTCTACTCTCTGAGGAGGAGAGCCGAGTCAGCGCAGAGCTGAATGACACAGAGACACAGAGGCAGAATTAAATCTGGTCAAGAGTGTCTGGGTGTGCATCTCTGAGAGGAGAAAACAGGCAAGCGTTTTACAGTCAAACACAGTAGATGGAATATGTTTAGGCACACACAGTCCACAATTCCAAAAGTAGTAAAAATAAAACATTTCCAAAAAACTACCTAAAATTAAAATGATTGACTAATAATAAAAGATTCACCCAGTGGTTTTAGACTCGTTCATATTAATGTTTTGTCCAACATCTTCGTTTATCTTAGCCAAAAGTGACCAGAAGTGAGTTATCAGTTACAAACACTGCTTTGCAAACTGCAAACTAAGAGAAATGCAGAGACACGCACACACACTTGCAAACTGGTGCTAAGTATAAAAATAAAATAAATAAAAAATACAATTCTAAAATTCTGAAAGCACTGAGGCAGATACAGAAAACTGGGATTGACCGGTTGAAGAAGCCAGCCCATAGTGGCCGCTCCCAGAACTACAGTTTTGGGCACTTCAACGCTGACAAGCAGCCCTGAGGGTTGGTGCTTGCTTGAAGTACATCAAAAATAACTGTCTCATCTGTCACTGCTTTGTGTCTCTACACGCACACTAGAATCCCATGTTAGATACATTCTAACACCAAGGTTACGTGTTTAATTATACAAAATTATGTTTCCTTAACATCCTAGCGGTCTCTGTTAATTCATTCATTTAATTCACTTACTGTGACTCTGTAGCAACGAAGCAAACCACAAAAGTTCTGCCAAATACTTAAAACATTCATACCAAAATAAATCCTTGTTTTACTGAAAATATCTGCTCCTGGCAAGTATATAGTGGTCAACTTAATTACAACTACAGCTCTTCAGTTTTTTTTATTTTAAGTGGATCTATTATACTAATTTCTAGCTTCGTATTCTTTGTTCTTGGACTCTACTCCTCTGCATTATTGCATCACAGGTCAAAATAACCCTTTTCTATCTTATACCAGGGTCTGGTGTCACCCTTCAGTTCCTCGGCTGTCTGAAACAAGGTATTTTCTTCTTTCTTCTTCTTCTCTCATAAACGCAGGGTTTGTATAGCAGGTGGCCGCCTGTCAACATTAAGCTGAAATAGAGCAATCCACTATCAACAGGCGAGGTGACATTATTACAGCACAGTGCATGGAGAGAATTTCTTTGGAGAAGGAAGCGCGGTTTAGCCACTAAACCAGCCATGACAGGTGCAGTCCAAGCAAAAAGTCACGTGGAACTAATGTTTAACGTCAGACTAATTTTCACTGTGGAACAAAGAAATTCACCTCGGCTGTGTTAGTGCGTGACAAATCTAACAAGTTTTTACAGTGCATTTGGTGACTATGGAGACAGCCTTGAAAGCTGAAATCCATTTAACTAAACCAAAATACCAGCACAGCCTGACGCTGATCATAAGGGCTTGAACTGGAAGCTCAAAGAGATGGAGTTTAGGCCTAATGGAGCAAACCAATCTGGGTCTCAAAACTCTTTGGCCAATCAAGTTATTACTGCGTACAACTCTCCTCACGGCACCTGGGGGTGTCCTGTGGAGTCTTGCACAGTAAAGTTGGCAGTGGATTTGAAGGGTGGAATCTTCAAGAATTGGGCTTGTTCTGATGCATCGCACCAATGTTTGGCAGGATTAGGATCTTGGGACCTTTTAGGGAGGCCACTGCCAGTGGCTACTATCTTTGCCACAGGAGGGATGAGGTTGGTCTTCAACAATATTTAGGTATGTGGTCAAAGTAACATTGTAACACGATGATCATCATCAGCATGTTGGTTTTACTCCCAGAGGAGACCTGTTGAATGCTAAGCAATTGAGGCTGAAGCTGGTTGGTGTATATAATATACTACCATATGTTTCAGATATATGATTGACGTGTTCTGAAAGTATTTATCCATCATCTGTTTCAAAGGGTTCTGATATTTCACACTATATTTCTAATCGAAGCAAAATCCTATTTAAAATGAACTCTAAGCCAAACATGTTTGAGTGTAGTTAAATAATTTATTTAGCATGCACAGAAAGTCATTAATAATTTGCTTTAGTAAATTTTCAACAGCTGTTCCTGTAAATTGAGAACATAGCATTGGAGTGAAGAGGTTTCTCCATCACCACAGTGCTTCTGTGTTTACTGAGCTCCACTGTGATCCTGCTTTTAGTGCTTCTTTGCGTTTGCCATAGCAGCTCCTGTCCACACTAAACTTTCCAACATTTCCATCTCAAATGTGTCATTTTTGACCTTCTCACTAGGTCAACTTTGTACTTGGAGTCATGAAAAGTGACAGCCATGCTGTGATGAACAATCTGTGTCTCTGCCTTTTTTATTTTTTAAAGGCAGTTTAAGAGACAGATAGGATGTCTCCTTCATGGCAGACAATGTTCTCAAGAAATGGTCTTTATAACAATAGGCTTGGCTCATTTTGGCATAGACAGTTTTGCAAAAGGTTTTATTTCATTCCATTGACACTTAGCAAGAGCCACAAGAGGATCACACTTATTTAACATTACCTCTCCACTAGTGGCCTCATTATCTTCTACAGAGAAGCTGCTGAAAAGCTCCAGAGACACGAAGGGCAAGACAGGGTTCAGCTTTGACAGAGGGGATGCTGTCAAAGCTGAAATGCAGTTTACTTGATGCACTCCAACTGAAAAACCTAACCTATGTGTCTATATAAACATTTTGATGTAGGCGTAATTAGAGCAGCTGCATCCCCAGGGACAAGTTCAGATATAATTGAAGTCTTCTATCACCCAGGCAGAGTTTGTGGCCGGCAATTTAGCAATTCCGTGGGTGTCCAAAAACAAGCCTTTGGTGGACTGAGCTGAAGAAAGTCTACACCGACGTTTGGCACAGTGAGCCTTGTCTCAGCCCCGTGGAGCTTGTTTGAAGTTGCTACTGATGTGCTGTTATTTATGCAGAGCAAGACCACAGAGGCCACAAGCCGAGCGCTGTGTGACCCACATTCAGCAGACTTGAAAGTGCTGCTCGCTGCCAAGTTTAACAGAGGGCAAAAGTACACAGAGGGCATGGCTGTTTCATCTAGGCAGCTCATCCTGTGCAGCCAGTCAGTAAAAATACGAACCACCTACAGTTAATGTTTTATGAAAGATAAGAAACAATCAATGAGCTTTCCTTATGTGCCATTTGGGCATTAAAGAGAACGCCTACATGGCTTTTTTTCTATTTTGTAAGATCTTTGTGTTAGCAAGTGTTACTGCTTTGGTCTTTGGCCAACTACACTACACAACACAACACAACACAAAAAGATAAATAAATAAGTACTTTTGATCCAGAGTCAACTCTTGTAACAGCCAACCATGAGGAAATATGCTGAACACTGACATCGCACCAGATTAAACACTCCTGGTCAAGATTTCTATAATCTATCTTAATCCACCTGTCGGCAGAGGTGGGAAATAACAAAGTCCAACAAGTCCTTCCTTACTGTACTTAAGTGGAATTTTCTGATATCAGTATTTTACTTCAGTATTTACTTTTTTGTCAACCTTTTACTTTTAGTCCCTTCATTTTTCAAATATCTGTACTTTCTACTCATTACATTTTCAAAAAAGGCTCTTTACTTTAGGTTTAACACATTTGAGGGAAGTTTTTATTTCACATCACAGAGTTGCGTTTGTGCTCAGTGTCAGGTTACATCAAGTGTAGCAGAGGTGAATGTGAATTTAGGCTGATGATGCTTAGATTCATTCACTGAATTCAACTTTTATATCAACTGTATACAGTCTAGTATAACAACAGTATAAACTGTATGCCATCATTGTAGGGGATGGAATCAGATAGCTCATGAAACGCTTGCTTACATCTTGTTGAATTTAGTGTAAATCCACAAAGAGCAGCAAACCTCAGAGCAGCAGCGGCACAGTTGATCACAGTCTGTACACAAAGAAAATCTACCCGAGCTCACAACAGAAATTATTGTGGTTTGTGATTCTTTTCCCCACTACAACAGAGTTATCTCCACCTGCCAAATCCCACTTTAACCCCTTAATGTGCTTATTTTTCTGTTTAGCTGTGGAGTCAGTCACCTTCCACACTGTAGGGAAGTGAATATAGAGCTGCTTCACTTTTGCTTTTTCACTTTTAATGGGATAAAGAAGTTGGATGAATACTTTAACTTCTCCCAGAGTATTTTGTATCATAAAAATATCTGTACTCTCTTTCAGTACAAAATTTCTGTACTCTTGCCACCTCTGCCCATCAGTATGAATGCAACAGTGATGCCAACAATTACATTTTGTCAGCTTGAAAAAAAAATACAGATTAACTTGATGTCTTTAGTACTCCGTCATACACCCCCGTGCAAATTGTGCAATACAACACCCAGGCATTAACTGTCAATCAAAGACTCCATGTAGTGCAGTTTCTGTGCTCAGCAGAGTGAAGGCTTCTTTGGTTTGTAATACTAATGCTGTTCATGTCTTACTAATATTAAAGCTTTAATTCTGACAACAGTCTTAGTCTCAAGAGGTCTTTATTGTTCATATGGTACAGATGTGTGTGTGTGTGCATGTGTTTTTCTGTATTAGCTCCATGTTGGATTGGTGATACTGGATAATCCTTGCCACTTGCCCAGTCCTAGTTGGGTAGGTTCCCACCTTGGCTTTGGATGGAAAATCTGGCTGGTAAAGAATGAATCTTTTTAGGCATTTTTTCAACCAAGAATATCAAATATTCACTGGTTCCAAGTATTCAAATCTGATAATTTCTGGCTTTTCTCTCTTTCAAATTATTGTTGAGTTTAGGCTGTAGAGTGGACAAATCCATACTTCATATTTCATATCGGATTAGCAAGTTGAAATGCCAGCATTTCTTTTGTTGCAAAATCAACGATCTCTGCTGTAAAATACAGTGCAGGTAAAAACTCAAACGTGTGCACATCATATTTCATGAAGCTCAGCATCAAGCAACACAGCTCATATCCATCTGAGAGGATGCTCTCCCTGTCTGCTCATTCATGAGAGTTTTGTTATCTCCGAGGACAATCTCAGTACAATCGCTTGCTGCAAGGGTGTATTGACTCACAATCCTTAAATGTAACACAGTGTTTAGCTCCAGTTTTTAGAACTGCAAAATTGTATCTGGGTGAAGTACAGCACTGAACGTGGATGAAAATGTCTTTTCTTTTAAACAGAAAATACATAAGAAAATGTACGTTTTTAAGCTTTGTAATTGTCCTACTAATAATCACAGTGACAGGGAATATGTAGATTAATTCACTGGCACCTCAGATGTAAAACTGAACAGGATTTAACTATGATCACTGTTGTACCAGACGGTGATAGAGGGAAGCGAAACTTAGTTACTGCCGCAAAGTTGGAGAAGTGGACTTCATTGGGTCTTTTTCCAAAAGGGTCATAGAGTCACCTAAACAACTGTTGTGTTCAGTGTGCTGTGCTGACAGTGTAAACCAGACTTGATTTCCCTGCCTGTACATCAGAAGGCAATGCTGGCTGGCAGTCAGAAGAGAATTAATTACACACTCACAGATTCACAGTTCTGACTGCAAACACAATGAGTTCAATACAAACAAACACTGGTCAGCATTCATTGCCTCAGATGAATAAAACAACACCAGTCATTATCTACGCCTCTTATGTCTCCTTTGTCTCAGCTGCTCCACTTTGCCCAGAATTTGCTGACAGCCTTTATTGTACAGTTCAATATCAGAGACAAAAACGCATCCAATTCCTTCCTTTCAACGATCCTACAGCCACGAGATGCTCAACTATCATTTAATTCTCTCCCGTGCTAATGAATAAATACATAATACATCATTGTAATGTGAGGAGTTTTCCCTCTGAAGAACCCATATTGAAATAAATGAGTTATGATTGAACCTATAAAATCCTTCTCTGTCGGGTCTTTCTCCCTGCTATAAACTTAAATGCTTGTTGATGATCAAACACAAATGCTAGTGTGTGATTGTATACCATTGTTGCCCAATCAGAAAATGGAAATGATTATAATCTTGCAATCATTCAGTGCAGTTATAGCTGAAAGCATCATTATGAAAATTATTGGATCTCTTCTAATTTCATTCTGTTTGACTTGTTGAGAAAAGTAAGGGCTTTCTTGTCAGCTGAATTAACAACTCTGCATCACTTACTCGTTTCCAAAAATCGGCACCATGCATCAATTGATTGTTAACGGTTCATTTAAAGTATAGCTATGTCATTAAAAATCATTATTATATAGTTATTTTGTTGGTGAACAGTGACAACATTGTAACTTTTTCCATCCATCCATCCATCCATCCATCCATCCATCCATTATTCAGCCTGTTGGCTCCCTTCAACATGGTCCCTTTGAAACATGGTCCAATCAGACTCACTGTCCTCAGCCTCAACTGCTGTTGATGTTCTGCTGGAGGTGGGAATGGAGGATCTCACACACCAGGGCTATGCCAGATGTTCCCAGTGAACCCTCACTGTACAGCTGAGCATGCTAGGCCTGTCCAGCATCCTCCTCCCCAACATGATCCAACTTGCCACCAGGTGGTGATCAGTTGACAGCTCATCTCCTCTCTTCACCTGTGTGTCCAGAATATATGGCTGCAGATCTGATGATACAATTACAAAATCGATCATCGACCTGTGGCCTATGAAGTTCAGTCATCTTTTTTCAAGCTTTATCATAACGTGGATGACTGAGAAACTTCACAGACATATGGACAAACTGTGGTTAGCGCAGAAGTCCAAATACAAACACCACCTGGGTTCTTTCAGGAAGGCCGCCCGTCCCAGGTCTCACTGCTGTGCTGCAACATGCTCAGGCTGCTGGGGGCTTCTTCGCTCACCTTTTTTTACTCTCTATGCATTTATACACCACTCTGATTTTAATTATTAGTTATTATTCATCTTTGGCTCTCTTCCACAGTGTGTCTTTTTGTCCTGTCTCCCTCCTCTAACCCCCAACCCTCCCGGAGTTTTCTTCCTATTAAAAGAGAGTTTTTCCTTCCCACTGTCGCCAAGTGCTTGCTCAGTTGGGGAAGTCTGATAGTTGGGGTTTTCTTTGTATTACTGTAGTCATTATCTTACAATATACCTTGCCTTGAGGTGACTGTTGTTAAGATTTGGAGCTATACAAATAAAATTTAATTGAATCATATCAATAATCAATCAACTTACTGTGCTAATTTTAAAAGGTGGAGCTCATACTGATACACCCACAAAGAATCATCTGTTAGCACTTTATTTTATTTAGTTTTGAGTTTAGTTTTGAATTACCTTTATAAAAAAATAAATATCTTTTTTTTTACTTCGTCACAGGACACTAGCAATCTTTGGGTTTTTTTTGTTGTTGTTGTTGTCTTTTATTGTTGTTGTTTATTTTAGTTCTTTCTTTGGTCTAAACTAAGTGTCAACCTCAGGGCGTGAAAAGCTAATGGCTTTTTCAGGCTGGCTCCAAAAGTGAGGCAATCCCCACAGACTCCCTGCTGATTGTTAAGGTGGTGCTCATCTTAATAGCCCAGAAAACATGTGTAAGCAGCTACACAGAGACATCCAACTTCAATTACTGTAAGTGTACAGACATTAGCAGCTGTGGCATGAACTTCTGGTCCACTATGTATAGAGAACCGTTGCTAGTTCTCTGTTGTTATGCCATCCAACACAACATAAATATCACCATCTACTGGAATTTGAAAACAATGGATAAAATGTTTTTGCTATAGAGGGAGAAAAAAAGAATTAAATGTGAGTATGCAAATTACACATTTAACAGCAAACAAAGCTTAAGACTGTAGGGTTGCAAGACGCAAGAGAGCAACTGCAGCAAGCTTAGGGTTTTTTCAGTACCTTATCTCAGCACGCCTACCTGTGAAGCATGGTAGCTGCAATGATTTTTACTCTCCCACCAGAAGAACAGGTAATGCTTACAAAATGCATATTCAGAAACACAGAAGAGTCCAACACCTGTTTTGTAAATTCTTCCCTTCTGCCAACACCAGTACTGCCCCTACAGTGAGTGATATTGAGCTGACAATGAGTCAGTGTCTGGTCAGATTCCTCAGACAGTCTAGAGTTTCAGCCCATGCAGCTGCAGAGTAGAATCATGCTGCGTTCAGACATACGGATACAAAGAGGCAGACTGTCTCCCATCTCTCAATGAGTCTGTAGCTGTACCTAATTCTCAGCACATAATATATGTATTTCAAAAGAGCACATTTAGGGAAATTACCAAATCAAGGAAAGAAAACTAGACTAATACACTATTTTATTGACTTTTTCTCTTGCAATATATTTACTTTTTTTTATTTACAATGCTAAAACAAAATCACCTTGTTTTAGCATGTCAAGTTCAGCATTTATATATATATATATATAATTTTTTTAACGAGAATGTCAAAGACTAGCTGTCATAGTTTCAGCTTCTGAAAGTTGAAAGAATAATTTTACTCATTCACTACCGTTAAAACTTCTTCTGCTGGCTACAATATTGACACCCCTTTCTATCCTGCTTCTTCAGGCCTGTTTGTACTGTAAGAGAAACTTATTTCTGCTTCCCAAAGATCCATTGGGAGGAGCTCCAATTCTGCTCCCTTGATTTACAACTAAAGATTTAATCTCCATTTCTTTTAAAGAGCACTATTCATGAAAGATATTCAAAGAGAGAATTTAAATTTTTTCATCTTTTTTAATGATGCCTTTAAGAATTATACTATACAGAAAACCACCCACAACCTTTATGCATAGAGGAAGTGAGGACAAAAATTGTGACAATGAATGCTGTTATCACACTATTGACTCTGCATGCCCTGCTAGGAAAGTGTGGAAGGGACAGAATCAGGAAGGGTTGTGGTTTATTTTACTTTTTTTCCAGCAGAGCACGGCCTGTGATCCTTGAGTTGAAGGAGCTTTGCTCTCCCCAGACAGGCTTCCTGCACACGCAGCAAATACTAGGGAACTCGAGCCTGATTGGAGAGGACAGGCTGGTCCACTATTGCCAGCAGAGTGTTCAGAATTCGGCATAAGCGACAGCATCCTGGCAGGGACATTGGTCCACTGGGCTCTGATTGGCAGCAGGAGCCAACATGGCTCACTAGCAGCACACCTGATGACAGGGAGGTCCAGCCAGATAAGGCTGTCTTGATGCTGCCCACATGACAGCCAGCCATAATCATACATTCTTCTCAAAGTGCTGCCTGTACCCTGAGTATATCTACATGAAGCTGGTGGAAATCACTCTTCAGCTGAACATGGCCCTTTCCAGTTCAGTGGAGTGATGGACAGCCAAGCAGGCAGGAGAGCCTGGTGGACAAATAGCTTGTACTTGCATGCTCCTCCACTGCAGAGGACTTGTGTCAAAAGCAATGCTTGACACTCTGACTTTGAAGCTTAATGGCATTAGGGGTGTGAGCAGACAGCTGCTTAGAGAGGGGTGCATGGATCCTAGAGTGCATTATTAAGTGTAATGAATGTCAGCGTACCGAGCTCATCCGACACATCAGGTGCCAATTATAGAGGTGGGCCCTGATTTGGTTCTAAACTCAATGCACTGAAGGGGAGCTCCTTTGGCCTAACTGACATCTGCCTCATTAGCTCGGAGAAACAGGAGGAAAAGGCAGGCAACCATCCTAGCCTCTAGGCCTCCGTGGGCTCCCACTGGGGCACAGGGACACACATCTTCCTCACTGTGCTCACTCTTTACCTATTATTGATGAGGTAGAGGGTGAATAGAATATGAATGGCAGACAGCAAGAGTGACATTTGGAGGTGATTCTCTTGAGCGCCATAGCCAGAGAGTTTGGCAGGGCAGTTCATTCATTAGTCAACACTGAATGGCGCTTCAAATCTTCACGGCATAAAGAGGTAAATAAAGCATTCATGGATATCATTGCCTCGGGCAGCCGGAGCAAACACTATTGATTTTTCTGGAGTGTTCTAAAATAATGGTCACAGATGTGTCAAGACATTCATCAAAGCGTCTCTATGAGCCAAATTCTCAATGCAGTAAAAAGCCAATATGCTGCTCTGCTCTCTCGGAGTAATCGGAAATCTGTGCCAGTGTTAGCAGTGACAGTTAAGCTTCTTGCTACAATATACTCTCAACCAATCACACACACACACATTCACAGCAAACCTACAAGCTTCAGTATTTTTCCTTTCACTGAAAAACAACATCTGCAGTTTTCTTAAAGTGCACATTTCAATCTTCAGTTTCATGGAGAGACTGGACACATGGTAGATTGTTCATTCTAATTTAAGATCAGGATCCAATATACTCTTGCCAACAGAGAGAAAATTCTATTCAACCTGAAGAATATTGCACCTGTAGATTTATAGGGCCTCCACAGTGCCGTCGCAAACCAACAAGCCTCTAGGTGCATGTTGTCTACTCTCTCAATAATATGTAATGCACTCGCTACTACAAAGCAGAGTCTCCCAAGGGCACTGCCAGCTGTCTCAACAATATATTCTTGGTCGACTTGGTGGCACTGATTATTAGGCCAATGTATCACAGCAAACAGTGAGCTACTACAACAGGAGGACATGGTGACAATAGGGACTGTTTATAACTGTCCACGCTGCACTTTACAGGAGAAAAAAATAACAGGTCAGCTGAGAAGTGACCAGGTATTCTCACCTCAACTGACCACTATCATATAAGTCAAGGAGATAGACAGTGACTGCTGTAATAGAGTGAGCTACAGTATGCATTGATCTAGACAATCAAATGACCATCCATCAAGAAGGAAATTGTCAGAGTATGATAGTATAGAGTAGAATGGTTGGTAAAATAAAAGGGTGAAGCACTGGAGACATCTGTGGAGCAATTTTAAACTCTTAGTCATCGACAGTGATAACCCCAACCGTAGTCTTGAATACCAATGCTAAGTTTTGGAGAAAAGAGAAAAAGAAAAAAAAAACTTTGTGTCATGATTGCTAAAACTTTGGACAACAATTAAAACAACAACAACAACAACAACAATAAGCACTGCAAACTCACCAGCGACATAGACCTCACTGGGTTCAGACGCACCAATTCAGAAGCAACCCATTTAGGAATTGGATTATGTGTTTATTTATTTTTTTAGTTACATACATATAGAAGATGTTACCTTTGAAATTGTGTCTCAATTTGGCATAATAGCATTTTAGTTTGGGTATGACAGATTCGATAAAAAATGGTGGATGTTAACCAACACTGGATAGATCATCAGTGACTGGTGTTAACAGGTTAGCAGAGCTCTTGGTTTTTGATGTGCCACATCACCTACAGCTATCAAAAAATACCATCACTCTATTTTTTTGAGTGACAGAATAAAGATGAGAAATAATCTGCTGTAAATATGAATGAGAATTTACTTTTTATACATCCAGTGGTGTAATTGGATAATACCACAAGACTGTCTAAACTGTATAGACTTTTATCTTGAAGGGAACACAACTTTTGGATGAACAAACTAAACTTTAGTTGCCACCATGCTGGCATGTAACAGCAATATCTAGGAAGGCTTACTCACCTGAATAGCAAATGACCCATACAGCAGAAAGAAACAAAGAAAGAAAAAAATCATTAGTATCATCAGCAAAGAATCAATAGTCTCAAAAATAACAAATTAATGTTATTTTAATATTTCCTATGATGTGAAATTGAGCTGACATGGCTAAATTAGTGCACCATTGTTCTTGAACCCCATTTTAACAAACAAACTTTGGACAACTCTTGTCATCTTCCCCTGTTGTAGCATTTGTACCATCAGTGCTCAGCCGATGGTACAAATGTCTCTGGAGAGCTACAAACACTGCCTCTATCCTGCAGTCCCAATTAGCAGGTTTCACCTGCCCAGTACGGGACGGAGTCCGAAGTCTTCTGTCTGTCAGACCTGTGCAATGCCACTGTCAGAAAAAGCCACTGAGGCAGGCCGACAAGCACTGCCTAAAAGCCTCATGTTCCAGTGACCATCACAGCTCAGTCGAAATGTTCACCACCCTTTGACAGGCTGCTGCTCTCACTCCTTCCAGGAAGACACACACACCATAAATACTACATGTCAGACAAATCTCAAGTACTCTCTAGTACAAACAAACGGAGGGATTGAGAGAAGGGGTGTAAAATTGCTGACAACTTGAGAAGATGGTTGATGGAAGATACTTTGCACTGATTTGAATTTCAAGGTTTTGGAAATACTTTGGAGGAGATTTGATACATCAAAAGTACATCAAAAGCCTCCCCTCCCCTCCCTTTTATAATCCTTCTCAATCCAGCAGTGAAACAGTATGCACACTTTCTTATTTATAAGCATTTATTGAGGCCACCTCAGTGTGAATGTGAGATTTTGGGTGGGTCTCCAGTCACGACCTAACGGTGGTAGCATGCTCCCAGGGGCCTGTTGGACAGTGCTGGCCAGTGACACATTGATGTATGAGCTCCAGTTTTTGCTCCCTCTCTCCCTCAGCACAGAGAAGCAGGTGTGCTGATCAGTGCCACTTGATCTGTCAGTCGGATGGATAAAAATAGCCTTGGAGATTGAGCTGGGAGCCGCATTCACCTAACTCTTTGGTGGAAACTCAATTGACTTTGAAAGGTGCTCAGAATGTTCTTGACCATTGTAAATGAGCCAAATACTTCTCAAGGTCAGATGTCTTAAATGCAGCTTTTAAGTTGTCTGGCAAAGAAAATGCAAAATGCTTTCCGACTATCTGATATCTGTTAGGTTAAAAAGAACAAACAAACAAGCAAACCACATGAACTTGCCAGCGCAGACACACTCATTGTTTTATGAACTTGCTATTGCCCCTAATCATCTGTTCTGTATTACAAGTTGTGTCCAGGTTTCGTTACAATAAAAATAAATACAGACAATCTGGAAGTTGTCCACAGCAATGATACAACACGTCCTGTGAGGCAGGTGCTTGCTGTTATTTTCCCTACCTGGTCATTTAATTTCACATTAAATTGATGATATCTTCTTAGGGCTGTAGGGCCTTAAAAAAAGCATAACACTGTACGGGTTCCTGATCAAGAAAGATTGAGGGCAGTGACTATGAAAGGGAGTAAATCTGCAGCATCAGCAGATTTCATTGTGGGGAGGCTGAAGTGCCTCTGCTAGCTGTTTGAACAGCAGGTGGCTGTTACACCACACGGATGCTCAGAGTAATTAAATGTGCTCTGTTTGTCTTCATGTCCTTTTCTCTCTTCTTAAATCTGCACAGATACATTTAAAGAAGTGTTAATGTTTATGTCATTTGCTCAAAGCTTTTCCTTCCAAAACAGTTTTATTCACTGCCTTAGCATCACAGTTACAGCAGCAAAGATAAAAAAACACCCATGTGAATATGCATGCCTGTAAGGCTGCATGATTAAGTCCTCAATTAAGTCCTCAAGGGAATTACTTATGTTGTAGTAATGTTCCCTTTGACTGGGTTCACTTTTAATGAGCATTTCTCTATTTCATTTCCACTTGGCATGCTTCTATCTAACTTTGTCAAAATGACGTGCTAAGAAGAAGCTTGTCTAATTAGCTAGCCACTTGCGGTGGTCCCAATGGCCACTGCCATTTCAAACAGTCATGCTATTATTATGATCATGCTTACCATTAACATAAATGTGAGGCCAATGGGCCATTTAATGTATCTTCCTGAGTAAACACCTTGCAAAGTGTTTTCAAATCACAGCGAGACACAAGCAAAGCATGTAGACGGGTTTGGCTGTCAAACATAACAAAGCAAAAAAGGAAAATTAAGGACTTCAACTAAGATAAAAATTATTGGGCTGAAATTATTAGAAACTGGTCATCTTTATTTACATCATATATGTGACAATAACTGGAACAAGCCGGTGGTTTGGGGGGTCCCTTCCTGGGGAATTTTGAATGACAGACAGTAAAATGTTATACACCAAGCTTCTTCAATCATTATGGTGGAATTGTCATTAATTATTTAAGAATACCTTTAAAACATGCCATGCACATCCATCTCAACTACATTCAGAAGTTTACATTTAAACTTGACACGGCCAAGGCCTGTTACTATCTCATTAGTGATCATGATTGACTACAACTGGTAGTTTCACTGCCAACATAAAAAGAATTTGTTTGAGAGCTCTCGTTGGATTGACCAATACTCAACAATGGGAACGCCCAAAGAAATCAGTGAAGATCTACGAAGAACTGTAGATCTACATAAGTTGAGAAGGTCTCTTGGAGCTATTTCTAAACAACTGCAGATTCATCAGTTTAAACAACTGTACATAAGTTCAAGTTATCCGGATGTGTCACCACTTTGGCAAAGTCTGAAAGAAGATCCAAACTGTCAGCGTCAGGTGAGAGGTAATTGATTTGAATGTTATAGAACAATCCAGGAACCACCAAGGGGCAAGCCTACTATGAACTGTAAACTGCTGGAACACTGTCCACAGTGAAGTGAGCTTTACATCGACATGGACTGAAAGGGTGGCAACCAGGAACAAGCATCTGCTCCAAAATCGACACCTTCAAGCTCAACTGAATTTGCAGCTGTCCACATGGACAAGATAAATATCTTCTGGAAAAAACTTAAGGTCAAGTGAGACAAAGATTGAGCTGTTTGGCCACAGTGACAAGATGTATGGTTGGAGGAGTGAAGGTGAAGCTTTCAAACCTAAGAACGCTGTACAGTACCAGCAGCATCATGCTCGAGGGTGGTTTTGCTGCCAGTGGTACTGGTACCATTGCACAAAATGGATGAAATAATGAAAACGGAGGGCTACCTCCAAATTCATCAACTTCACTTCAAATCAACAGCTAGACAGTTGAAACGTGGGTGTTCCATCTTTAGTGGTTATTAATGGGGTCTGTTCATATATTTGAGCCCTATATGTACAATTTTGACCTGTGTGTGTACAAAATTTAAACTGGTGGATCCAATTCTTGTTTTTATTAAATCATTAAAGATATAGGTTGTACAATCATTCAAACCTTGACAGAGCAGTTCCAAGAACTCATTAAAAGCCATATTTCATAAATATGATGACATTCATGGACACGATGAGCGCATGTAAACTTTTGATCACAACAGTATGTTTAAAAAAAAAGAGTTTATTTTATAAACAAGCAAATACCACTCAGAGCTCAAAACAATAAATAAAAATTAGTGGATTAGTTCATATGTCAGTTTTAGTTTCTTCTCAAACCTTGTTTTTTTTTTTTTTTGCTGTTTTTGTTTTTGATCTAGACGAA
>VUQK01043806.1:23519-38075 GCA_015106715.1 Bujurquina vittata
TTTTTATTTTTTTTTATATATTATTTATTTTTTTTTTTGCTTGTTTTGTTTTGGATGTAAACAAAAGAAATCTGATGTGTTTCACTTTCATCAATAATTTCCAATACAGTTTTCCTTCAGATTTGTAATATTAAGCCTCCTCTTGTCAAACCATTGCCAAAGTAGTCAAAAAGGCTACGGTTATGAAATCAAAACCTTTTTTCAAAATAGTGCTGTCACACTGAGCTGAAACTTTGCTAAGACCGGGTGTAAAGTGTTCATACCAAATAGAGAATTATTGGTTGAATGCTCACGCTGGAATTCCAGCAGCGTGAGAGAACTTTAAGCTCTGAACTTTTGGCTGCCTAATGCAGCAGTTTAAGTTGCTAGTCTACTGAGACAATCAGCCATTAAGTGTCTCAAACCTAAAGTGCTGACTTGTTAAGTCCCCTGAGTATTTCATTCATAACTTGAAAAGCCACTCTGATCCCAGATCAGCTCTTTGAAAAGACAAATATGGTCATATTCTATCTAAGAGCGAGATTAACAGCATTAGCAATGAATCCAAAAATAGAGCAACAGAAACAGATGCCTGTTCGCTATGTTTGTTTTGAGAAGAAAATGCATAAGAAAAAACTGTCATGGGTGTCAAAACTGAAGTGTCTGAGGTCATGAGGATTTAAAAGCATCCAGATACCTCATGCAAGAGGTCACAGCATTGAGATGGAAGGATTAATTACGTGCATATGTAAAGAAGTCAAGACATAATTTAAAGGAGAAAAAAAAGATGCAGCCAAAAGGAGTTGAGTCGCACCAGCATTTTCACTTAGTGTGATGTCTTTATTGGTGTAATATTCTCTTACAGTGAAAAATAAGGAATGATTGAACTTGCCTTTATATCAGATTGAATTTTGTTTCATCACTCTGCTTTTTTCATGCCCTGGAACTACAGTCGATACAGAAAAATAAACGCTGGCATAGAAACATTATCACAGAAGTAGGAATTAACTGTGAGTAAATAATTCCACAGTGGAGCCTAGAATAGCAAGCCAAAAGCTATACTACAATGAGGGCAAGAAAGCCCTCCCTCCATTCAACAATGCACGACAAGGGGAAATGAGGATGGCACCAAAATGGAGAGCACTTAATCTTCGAAGTGCTCTGAATGAAGTCGGGGCTTTTGTCATTGGCTTTTTGGCAAGAAGTTCCGTAAATCACGTCCAATAGCTCCTGTGTCTTGGAAAATACCCTTCTGCTGCTTGTTCAGACTATGCAAAATAAGTCGACATGCTACCCCTGCATGACTGGTCCCGTTTTAAGGATTGTCAGGGATAGGGGTAGTGGGGGATATTTTACACAAATCATCTAAATTACTGTCAGGAGAGTCAGCCCAGGGGAGAGAAAAATCGGAAGGAGGCCTGCTGTAATCTCTGTACAAAATAAATAAACCAAGCATGTCCGATTAATTGCTGTCTCTGACTTGGCCTCTTCATCGTCTTTGGGGAGCCGAGTTGCCACAGAGCTGGATGGCCATCAGAGTAAAGAAGAAAAACAGAAAGAAAAAGAGTGAATGTGGTCACGGTGACTCAAAGGCTTACAATTTACCCTCGCTGGTGCAGCTCCCCTAATTCCAGTTTATACTTAAGTGATTCATAGGCATGATTTTACCTTTATATGTCACGGAGGGCATTTCTGTCCACTCAGAATTCAGAGGACAGTGATCTATCTATCCCAAACACTTTGATAAAAGACTAATGCTTCAACTGAGACCGACCCCGCATGGAAGAGGGTGTCGAACGAAATGATAACAGATGAGATATTGATTCAGTGCTGATTACAGGCACACAGATGAATGTCAAAATATTGTCACTGCCTCATTCTTCATTATATTATCACTGCAGGGACAAAAGGACAGCCAGTAGCAGATTAAATCCACTGGGAGAAATCCCCAGAAAAGGTTAGCAAAACTATAGTGCAGACTAAATTCCAGTAGCTTTCCTGACTTACATAAATTCATTGACTTTACTTGGAAATGAAGAATATATTCATTTTACTAGCTTCTATTAAGTTACTGTTAATTGCGCGGTGAAAATAAGCCTATTGACAACCAAGGAAACAATGGCATAATTTCTCCTGAAAGAGGAAGCGGTACATCTAACCATGCCAAGTCTGACGAAAATAAGAATAGCAGTTGCTTGGGTGTGAGCATGCCTAAAAGCTCCTTTCAACTCTTAACCGTTGGGGAGCAATGACAGAAGGATACACAGCAAAGAGCATCAGAGTGCTTGGATTTTTTTTTTTTTTGGTTTGTATGCTTTTTCTTAGCAAGGTTAACTAATTAGAATTTACATGCACATGATGACAAACTTGGTATCAGACTCAATTAGCTGGAGCATGGTCACACAACGAAGCGACCCTGTAATTGAATTGAATGGAGTGCAATGCAAACGTTTCTGGGGTTAAAAGTTCAGTTTCCTCATGGAAGTCTCCACTTAATATGTGGATGTACTCAGCATGCTGTGCAAGTATATGTATAAAAGCTTCAGCTAAACAGAAGGTGTCATACTGTATGTCATGCCTAAAGTGCCACAAACATTAGCAGATACTGTGTGTCTGTGACAGCAGGCGTAATGTATAATATGTAATTATGCACCACTTCATTAGGGAAACCTGTGAAATTGAATGCCAACAGATACTTCCTCCATATATTAATGTCTCGACACTATAAAGTAGTCTTGAATGATTAAACAGTAAAAATGATCTTTATTTATTTTATACTGGGCCTTGGTGCAGCCCCTCAGTACTTGCTCTGTGTGAAAAACTATGTATTAGCTCCCCTCCCTCAAGCTTTAAGTCACATTTCTTGTGATTGGGTTCAGCAACAGAAAACAACTCTTTATACAGACATGAGAAAAAAGTCCTTTTTGAAACCAAATATTTATGGCACTATAAAGCCAGAGCTTTTGGGTCATACACGATACATGCTGACCTCATTATCTGAAACTTTTTCCATGGTTAATATGAGCATATACTATTGTAATAGTTCATATGTGGCAAAATTTTCTTTTTTGTTGTTATTATTAATGAAAAACATCCAATTTTTCTTTCTGTTTGTTGTTACGATCAAAGTGACTGGTGTAGAGTGCTGGACAGCATTGCATTTATGAGTGTCTTTAAAGGCAAGTTATTATGCTTAGATGCTTCCTAGCATCGAACGAAGCATATCATATTTTACTGCATTGCATTTCTCAGGTGAAGCTAATAAAGTGGCCGTTAAGCATACATTGCCTTTATTCCCCACTGCTATTGCTCTGCTGCTGTGCTGCTTTGAGGTTACAAACCAAAGGCCTGGCACAGTACTTAATACAAGAGCACAAAAAACCAGGTCATTTATTGTGAGACAATAGCAGCAATTCTGATGAATTATCAGGAAGAAACCAGAAAATGGGATCAACTGGGTGCTGCAAAACAACCAACATAAAAACAGACAGGAGGTAAATATGAGCATGGTGAAAGTACATCAGACATAATGATAAGCCACTAATTAAACATTCATTCAATAAATAGTATGGCCACAGTATTTTTCTTTAGGGATAGGGGCAACATAACGGCAGCTCAGTCACTCAGGGAAATGAATTAATGAAATTTTGTTTTCCCTGTTTCCTGTTTTTGTACTATATGTCATGGTTCAGGGGCTAGGACCCAGTGTATTGTGATTTTTGGACTTCTGAGTTCTGCTATCATCATTCTGTTATCATTAATTAAGTTTAGTTTGGTTCTTAGTTTGTCTTCTGTTTAGTTTTTTTCTCTATTGTGCATTTTTATTTATTTCTCATTACTGCTGTGGACGGCCAAATGCTTAGTTGAGCCGTAATTTCTTCACATGTTTTTTTTTCTTTGGGTTTTTTTTTCCCTTGTAATGAGTCCTTGGTTTTACTCTCAGTTTAGTGTTCAGTTTTCCTTTCAAAGTCTCATTTCCCCAATTGTCTCCACCTGTGTTGTTCCCGTGTATAAGTCGCTTCAGTTTCCTCTGTCTTTGTTGGCTTCGTTGTTATCTCTTCCTGCCATGCCTCTGGTTGGTTTGCTGTTTTCATGATTTCCCTGAACCTTCTGGATTTTAATACCTCTTGGAGTCTGTTTCTTTTGGATTGTTTTGGCTCTCAGTAGTAAAATCCAGACTTGTTTCCAATGTTTTACAATCTCAATCCAAGTAATTTAAGGTATTGTTGAAAGAAAATGGTTAAGCTAAAAGACAAACAAACAATAACCCTCTATCCTAACACTAACCCTAGTTAGTGAGTTCAAAACGGGAAAAAAATTGTGTTTATGACAATTAAAAGGTTGCAGGTCTGTGACAGGCAGGTCAGGACAGGAGGTCCCTGACCTCCATGCCCTTACTTTCCACTTCACTGCATAACCTGTGCACTGCATTTCACATTCACATTAAACTTTGGACTTGGACATGAATTATGTGGTGAATGTTGATCCAATACATAATTCTCACAGTGACTGCACAAAATGTATATGCATAAAGACTGCACATACACAGTAGACATAAATCTACATGTACATGCATGAACAGACTCAACATTCAATTTACAAGATCTATGCTATGCTTTAACAAGAGCAAGTGTTTGCACAAATATGTGCACTGCTTCTTTGCTACATTTTATTTATCATATCATCCTGTCAGTCTTCACAAACCAGAACACAACCAGTTAGAAATACTTCACAATCTCTGAACTTCTATAATATTATCACAAAAAAAAAAAAACTTTTCTGTAATAGTAAGGATAAGGTGATTCCTGACTATATTTGGTGTTCATCGCCTTCAGTGTCCAAAGATGTGGTTGGTAACCACCAGTGATCCTTGCATAACTGCCACTGCCTGTATCACTCTGACCACCTAAGAAAACCTATTCAGGCTGACATCCAGGACTCTGCTGCTGGGTTTCTCCTCCTGCTGCTCTGCATCCTTTAGCTGATCAGTAGCTATTCAAGATAGCCAGACCTCCTGCCTCAAGCGTAAGTATTGGAAATCAGAGGAATCACACACCGGAAATCACTTCAATCTGTATGATAATTTGACATTCTCATCTGGGGTTTGGTGTATTGGTCCAGTTGGAAAGTGTCAGACTGGTTGGTGATTTAATCTACATGCCGCAGTCAAAATCATGTACATATGGTGCAACAGCCATCTGTGAAAAGCACTCCATAGAGTAAATAATACTTTTAAAGAAAGTGAATTCTGTTTTTATTTTTCAGTGCACACAGCGACCATACCTTACTATATATCACAAACCAGGCATTTCTTTTTGAAAGTCTTGAGGTTCTGTAGTACAATGCAAGGAATATGTCTGAGGTGAGTGGTGACACTGTTTCAAACAATCCAAACTAAAGCCAAATAACCAATTGTGTTTTACTGGCAAGAAAAACTGCCCAAAGGATCCCAAAATCCAAATGCCTCCAAGCAATGAAAAGTCTAAAGATGCAAGGGGAGAGGAGCTTTCGAAGTCTCCTCATGAACAGCTTGCATGTTGGTTGGGAATAAAACTTTAATTATCTTGATGCCTACTTCAAATTCCATGGTCTGACCAGCAATGGGGGCTATCCTGCCTCCACTGGGAGCCACAGGAAGACAGGTTAATAGGGGTGCATGTATGACTGCCAAGTAAACCGGTGGGTGTGTTTCAGTGGGGTACAACATCAAATCCCTGTTCTAGAAAAATATTTTTTGAGGAGAAAACAGAGTGAAATATCTTAGGAGCAAAAACAAACAAAACAAAAAAAAAAAAAACAAACAAAAAAAACACACTTAAACAAAATGGCAAAAAGAAAAAAATGGAAAAAGTTCTATTTTCTCGCCCTTCTCAATTCAAGTGCATAATCCTAGCTATGGTGGCTGCTGTAGGACAAACAATTTTTAGTCATCCAAGAATGATTAAAAACCTTGGCCAGTGTTGAAATTGTCTTTGAAGTGGATGTAAAAATGATGGACTCTGACTCTTAGTGAATACGCACACACACACACACACACACACTGTAACATTATGGCCACTGATTGGTGAAGTGGATAACGCTGATTGTCTCTTCATCATGGCACCTGTTAGTGGGTGAGATATGTTAAGGAGCAAGAACATTTTGTCCTCAAAGTTGATGTGTTAGAAGCGGGAAAAAATGGGCAAGCATAATGATTTGAGCAAGTTTGACAAGGGCTCTATTACGATGGCTAGAGGACAGAGTCAGAGCATGTCCCAAACTGCAGCACTTGTGGGATGTTCCCAGTCTGCAGTCAAAAGTGGTCCATGAAGGAACAGTGGTGAACCAAAGACCAAGGTTCACTGATGCGCATGGGGAGTGAAGGCTGGCCCGTGTAGTCCGATTCAACAGACAAGCTATTGTAACTGAAATTACTAAAAAATTTAAATGTAGGTTCAGATAGAAAGGTGTCAGAATACACAGTGCTTCACTGTTTGTTGTGTATGGGGCTGAATAGTCGCAGACCAGTCAGGGTGCCCATGCTGACTGCAGTCCGCTGCAGAAAGTACCAACAATAGACACATGATTTCTTTTACATCACATGGATGGTTGGATGTATGTGCATTGCTTACATGGGGGACACCTGATACCAGGATGCAGTATGGGAAGAAGACAAGCAGGCAGAGGCAGTGTGATACTTCGGGTAATGTTCTGCTAGAAAACCTTGGGTTCTGCCATCCACATGCACATTGCTTTGGTACGTACCATCTATGGTTTGCATTGTTGCAAACCATGTACACCCTTTTGTGGAAACGGTATTTTCTGATGGCTGTGGCCTCTGTCTGCAGGATATAATTCCCTGCCACAAAGCAAAAATGACTCAGGAACAATTTAATGACCACAACAAGTTTGAGGTATTGACTTGGCCTCCAAATTCCCCATATCTCAATCTAGTTGAGCATTTGAGGGCTGACTGGACAGACAACTCCAATCTGTGGAGGCCCTACCTCACAACTTACAGTACAGGACTTAAAGAATGTGTTGCTAACATTTTTGTTGAAATTATTCCACTGCCCAGTCAACCAGTTATTAAAATACATCAGGTGGCAGTTTGTGATTGCTATAGATCACTTGGTGCTGACTGAAACTTTCTGGAAACGAGTCTCACCATAAGCAGGCATCTTTGTAACATTTACGGGCAGTTGGGTGGTTATTTTGAAGCCCGTAGCTAACTGAAAGAGGAGAAAGCCATAACTTTAACTTCAATGGGGGATAAAGAATGTCTGTATAGAATCACAAGTAAAAACTGGTATAACTGAATTTTCAGATTATTGTAGCTTCATTCATGGCTCAATCCAGAATGATGCTAAAGGCATCTTGCTCATCCAGAGAACTGAATAAATATTGACATTATGGCCAAGGTTAGCAGCCCTGCAACAGGCTGGCAAGCTGTCCAGGGTGTACTCTGCCTCTTGCCCCATGGCAGCTGGGATCGGCTCCAGCCCCCCATCCCCACAACCCCGAAGGTGGATGGATGGATGGGCTAAGGCTAGAAAAAAAATAGCAAAAAAAAAAAAAGACAATTTGCCTTTTGGTATTCCGAAAATCTCCACAAAATAATTCCTTTTATTTGGTAAGTGTAATATAATCTTATTAAGACATATGTGATATACAGAATACCCAAACTTCAAATAATGCAGAGGTTACCAGTGAGATTTGCAGTGCAATGTAAAAGTGGAGGGCAGCACGGTGGCGCGGTGGTTAGCACTGCTGTCTCACAGTTTGAATACCATCTGGAAGGCCTGGGTTCGATTCCACCTTGGCCCGGCCTCTCTCTCTCACTGTGTGGAGTCTGCATGTTCTCCCTGTGTCTGTGTGGGTTTCCTCCGGGTACTCCGGTTTCCTCCCACAGTCCAAAAACATGCATTTACTGGGGTTAGGTTAATTGGCAAATATAAATTGCCCATAGGTGTGAATGAGAGCGTGAATGGTTTTCTGTCTATCTGAGTTGGCCCTGCGACAGACTGGCGACCTGTCCAGGGTGTACCCCGCCTCTCGCCCTGTGTCAGCTGGGAAAGGCTCCAGCCCCCCCGCGACCCTGAAAAGGATAAGCAGAAGCGGATGGATGGATGTAAAAAGAGGATTTTCAGTCTTATGAGAAAATGCTCATTAAAGCCATACAAGTAGTGCAAACATCAAACTAGCTGTCAATAGTCCCTTGGGCACATGAAAACCACCTACCTTATATTCAACAGCAACTTTTACAGTATACAGTGTATTTTCTGCATTACATCCCACACAGTGGGAGTATGGATTTTATTCTTAACTTTCATTATATGCTGTTCTGGAACCCACTTATGCTACATGAACAGCTCTTTGCTTGTATGAATGGGTGTGTTGCACTTTCAGTCACTGTTTCCTTCAGCCTTTGCTCACAAACACTCTTCTGTGGATTCCCTGTGTTTTATCATATTTGGCCCAGCTGCACAAAGAATACCCAGCGGCGATTAAGGTCAGACAATTAGATTCAACCAACTGCAGTTCTGGTAACTTAATAAGTATAGACAATAATCTGAAATTAATATGATAGACGCTATTGTCTTGAGCTCAGTCAGATCTTGGCAGGGCTTTAGATTATTACAGAGTATGCAACCACTGTATTAGCTTGAGTGATGATGCTCTCCATGCGACTGTAGCCATTTCGTCAAAGAGAATGTGATTATTAGTTAGATGTGCTACAGTATGTTCCCAGCTAAACATACTCAGCACCCAGCACTTCTGATGTGACGTCATCAGCCTTAGTGATCACTATGTGCACAGTAAAAAAGCACATTGGAAATAAGCATCAACCATGCCCAAACAGCTGTGACTACATGGAATCGGATGGCACAGCTGAAATAAAATGAATGTAAACAATTTGTGAAAAATATGCTTATTTTTCACCGTGCAGTTTTACATGAGGCATTTTTCTTCCCAAAGCCAGATCCTTGAGGAATTTCAGAACACTGTGGGTTCTTCAAGTGCATGAAATCTCAGAGGAAATCACCTCCAGCAAGTGCGATTATACATTCAGGTTCAGATTTTGTAGAGCAATTTGCACTACAGAGTTCACTGTTTCCTAGCAGCTTAAGCTTTGGACACCTGTTGTCACACTGTGGTTTTTACCATCTGGCACCCACTAACATCTGAAGAGGTATTCCTTGAGGACAGCAACAAAGGTACTGAGGGACACATTGCTGCAGCTGGCTCTGTCTTATAATGAGCGCTGTCAGGGATTTGCAGCACTGAACTTTTGCGCCCTGATCTGTGGCGGGTCACCGTCGAGTTCATATCAATAATTCATCTTGCTGCTCAGCTCCCTTGCCTGTTATGAAACAAATCTTGTTAGGCAGTCCTGCCAACGCTGTCTCCATCTCACTACCCGACTTTATTTGCCCGCTCAGACTGGAAAGGGGGGTTTCAGCAGTGGGGTTTGTTAAAGATTAGCTGAGTTCATCTACATGAAGCGTTTGTTTGGAAGCAGGGACACGGCAGGAAGTTTGAGTCTATGGGGAGATCTGAAGAATTTTAGTGAGTCTCCTACAATGGCTCACTTTTCCTCCCAAGGCAGGCATAGATGGGTTTGTGAAAAGCAGATAGAGTGTGGCCCATGCTCTTTATCCTCCCGGTAAGGCTCCTGTATCACCTTCCTCTGGTTTATTGTGAAACAATGTGGAGCTGTCAGAGGCTCAGTGGAGACCTGGGGAGAAGAGGGCAGGGAAGTGGAACGTCGTAGTGGATGGGGCTGCTCTGATAAAATCCAGGGAGACTCCTCGCTCTCCATGGCATCGAGCGACAGTAACCTTTCCTGTCAGTGACAGTTGCTGAAAGCAGCAGGGGATCTGGAGGCCTTATGTTTAACTTCTTTCAAATTAGCACCTTTTTTGCTTTTGTTGTTGTCTTCTCCTGGCTCTACTGATGAAGGCAGTTGCAAGCAGTCAGTTCGCCATGAATAATTACACGCTTGGTGATATTAAGCACATGATGAACATTCTGTAAACCCTTTACATATTGCACAGGTATTCATAAAACCTTGAAAACAAGTTAAGACATAAAGCAACCAAATGCAGCACTTGACTCCACCTTTCATAGAAGACTTCAAACGTCTCTAGCCTTGGACATGCTGCTCCAGTTTAAATGAGATCCATCCACCAGAGTAAAACAGGTCTAACAGTTCCCCGTATATTAGTGTGCTAATGAGGTCCCAGTGTGATACTTCTTAATGAAACCATCCAGGAGGCCAATTGTCCATAACTAATTATCATATGCTAATTGGCACACAAAAGTGCAGAAAGGACTGATTTTGTTTGTCTGCATCTCTCATTTTTTTCTTTCTCTCTGTGCATGCATCGTATCAAAAGTGCTTAATGACTGTAATTACGACTGGAAGACAGTCCAACTCAGATGTTTCTTTTACAGTATATGATTACCACTGCATTGCATTATAAAGAGTAGCAACCCAGCTACAAAAATGTACACAGATTTTAAGAATACATGTGGGGCCTGAACAGCCCAGACACAGGGTCCAATTTGGCCCACTGAATGGATTTTGCAAATTCCAGTGAAGCTAATAATTACTTGTATTTTTCAATAAAAAGGCGTTATTCCTGGTGTGGTGATGCGATGCCAACATTACTGCACAGAGTGAATGGAAAGCTAAATATATTTCTAGAGCTACACAAACTGTTTTAATCATTCAGGCATAAAATATCGTTATTATTACTTACAAGAACTCTGGATGTGAATATTTTGGCCCTGTGAGCTATAAATTCTAATGCAATGGCAGTAGACTCAGTGAATATGGAAAGACTGGGATACATTGTTAAGTTATTTTTCCTGAAACATCAGGCTGTTAATCAGCTGTTCTGTGGATGGATTCCTCATTAAATCAGAAAATTCATTTCACAACAAATAAAACTTTCTGTTGTCAGGCAATTTATTTAAGGTAAGGAGTGTTTTGTTTTTCTTACACAGATTTATAGTTTCAGTGTCTTGGCTTTAGTTCAGGTGAGTGTTTTCAGAATGTACTTCTTTGTGTTATGCAGTGGTTTTACTCGTCCGGCACACAAGTTAAAATTGGGCTGTATGTGGCCCACTAGCTAGAATGAGTTTTACTCCCCTGACATACAACTATTAATAACCTCGAGGATAAACAATAACTTTGACTGTTTTCCACTCAAACTGTGGCGTGATTATTATTTCAATCACAGCATCTAGCCATGTCTGATAAGCCAGGTGTAACAAATTCTTCTTGCAATATTGCACATTATCCTCATTTGCCACTCTTGACTCTCCAAAGTATGAAAAAGGGGCACAATAAATCTCTGACAGATCCCACTGATCTGAGAAAGAATGAACCCTGATGAATGGCACCATATCGAATTATGCTCAGGTAAAAGAAAACACTGGGTGGCACCTGGCAATGGACCATATTGGTTCAGTTCTGGTTCAGTGTTCCAGAAAATGGGACAGGGACTCCAAACAAATACAAATAGCTTGCTATTGCTTTAGAGCTTGTGGCTGACCAGCTTTGCAAACTGAATATAGCAACAGGTTCTGGTTCAGTGGGCCACACAAAGGTGATGATCCTCCTGAAAACATATGGGGAACGCTGCTTTCAGTTAAGAAATACAATATCAAGATATGCCCTGCCATGGCACTGGGGCGGAAAATAATCAAAGTGGAATTCACATTGTGTCAAACAGATACTTGACAAGAAAACCAAACAGCACACATACCAATTGGCAGAATCAAATGGCTAGCCCTTTGCCTATTATCTGTATCGTTTTATATGAAAATCCATGCTGTGCCCACTGCTCCACTTTGTTTGAGCACATACACGTGTCCAAATTCTATTTTGCTAATTTAGGCGGTCATTAGGCTTGTGACAATTAGCTACAGACGATGAAGCCAGGAGGTAGGACAGTGGTATTGTGCCGCATCCCCATTAGCTCATTTGCGTAGGGTCATTAGACAAGAGTGCGATGAGAGCCACACCAGTTGTTTGCTGTACAGCACTGCACATTGCAGGAGGACCAAGGTCGACTATCAGGAGCTGATAGGCTTTCCACGCTCACTGACTGAGGGTATGTCAATGTTAATGATTATGGTGTACGGCAATCCTTGCGAAAAGCCATTAGAGGTGTAAGGCAATGCTTGTGGAATCCTGACTCATCTCCAATGAGCAATTCCCTGCAGTCACTCCAGACAAAGCTTTTTTTTTTTTTAAGGTTTCTTCCTGGGTTGTTGAACAATGTGAAGTCATGGGATAATGTCAGAGATGGAACTAATGGCCATGTCTGATTTGAAGCTTTTATATGGTGAAGGAAGGAGGATTCGCAATGTGTCATTATGGAAGCTGACAGCTCATTAAATCAGACGAGTCAACATGCAGTAGATCACTGCTCAATTGTATGTGAATCACCATATACTGCAGCAAAATGCATCGTGCTAAAAATAAAATGGGGTTTGGGGGGGGGGGGGACTGAAAGTGTGTTGAATATTTAGGAAAACTAATGACCCATGACCCATGCTGCCTTCAATAGGCATGCTCATTTAAGCTCTGAGAAAAATTGTCAGTGTGTTTGTTCCCTACAGCAACACGCAGGCTTGTATGGGCTTGATGGATGGCAACTTTTCATCAGCAATCTATCATGTCACGTCAATACATTCCAGAGAAGAAAATATGTTTATGATTAGGCTGCTATGTGTAATGGAGTTGTTCAATAAGGGGACAGCATTTTGTCTGTTAGGGAACACAGAGGTGGGCCATAATGAGTTTATCATTTTTTTTTAACCTCAGGGAACATATATCCATGGTTCCCATTTCTATTTCTTCTGGCAGAACTGTTCCCACACCTCCATCTAAACTTACTGATGTGTAGAAATGACTTGTGAGAATATATTGACTGACCAATCTGAGAAAAAGGCAGAATTTCAAACAGGTTCATGAAAACCGGAGGCTAAAACTATCCATCACCATGGGCTGCTTCAAATGCAGACATCAAAAAAGCTACCTTATGGATTGATCTAGGTGATCATATAATGGATTTTTCCAGTGCCACACTGACGGCTGTAATATGTGTCTGTGCCAGGTCCCCATTGAAAGACTGTCAGTTGCACTGGCTCTCCATGGAGGGCCCCATGCATTTGCCAGAGGGTCTCTATATGCACCTGGTCCCGAGGAACCACATACAGTACAGCGGACTTCAGAAGCATTCAAAAACATCATAAAGAAAAACATGTTGCCTTTTGTGCCACTGTCCAGCCTACTCTCAGCAGTCTTTTGTTAGCATATAAAAAAAGAAAAAGGAAACTCAGCGAGAGTATCCTCTGCCAAAGTCAATACTCTAATAACTTTTAAAATAAAAAATTTCCAACCTCCTCGATGGAAGAATAAATGATGAAGATGCAAGAAATTTTGGAAAAGCTAATGCGAAACAATTATGCACTATGAAACATTTCATTCTAATACTATTCTGGTTAAGACATGTACAGTTGAACTCTCGGGAGGGGTTGGGGGTAAAAATACACAGTAACAGAAAATGAGAAAATAGCCAATGCAGCAATGTGAAGCACGAGGAAAATAATGTGATTTTTGAACACTGGAGCATATAAACCTTTTGTAGTGGGCCCCCTAAATAGAATTATGAACATGCAAATGAGCATAATATGGGCACTTTAATAATTTACTCCAATTTGGTGCCGAATGTTCACTGACTCAACGGCAGATAACTGCAGGCTGTTTTGCATTATAATGAATTAGTTACATGTGAATCAAATTAAGCAAATGGAGCACATGACAGAATTATGTGAACAGCGTTCTTCAGACAGAACAATTTCCTTTGCAACTCTGATGACTGATTTTCCGGTTAAGTGGACGGCTGGTGCATTTGTCCTGTTCATTGACAGTAACCCGTCATTTACGGCACTTAATCTAGCTGAGGACAGAGGACAGCTTTCAATTAACTCGTCAAATCAGCCAAGTGACACATACATCACGTGCTCCTGTCTGGCAGACTGTGTTTCTTTCCCTATTTAAAAATTTTAAACAGCAAATTATATTGCAAACCACAATAGTGGTGCACTTTGTGCATTTATTACAAGAAATAAAGTCTTCCCTGTGCATTTTTCATATAAATGGCAGACGCAGTATTATGATCATATTTTTCATAATTCTTTCATTTGCAGCTCTAGAACATCATGTCACATAAACACGTATACGGCTAAAAGTATTCACTCACCCATCCAAGTTATTGAATTCAGGTGTTCCAATCACTTCCATGGCCACATAGGGAAGCCGAGAGCGGCCATGGTCCCTATAAACCTTTTTCTGATGGTTTTCCCGTGATAACGCATTATTTATCTCGTTATCACGGAATAACGATTACCGTTTTCCCGAGATAACGAGATAATAATGCGTTATCACAGGAAAACGAACTTTGTTTTCTTGAGATAACGAGTTAATTTACCGATGGTTTTCTCGAGATCACGAGATGATTATCTTTTATTGAATGATCATGATCAGCTTCTCAGTGTTCTTAAAACCTTTCCAAGAAA
>VUQK01043808.1:24552-37337 GCA_015106715.1 Bujurquina vittata
GGAAAAATAAACAAGTCCATCAATTAAATAAAAATATAGCTACTTGTGTTAAAAAAAAAAAAAACTGGAAGAATCAGTATCAGTACTGAAGTACTCATTCAAGATATTTACTCAAGTAAAAGTAATGGCTCTGAAATATAAAGCTAAAAAGTACCTCTTGGGTGGACGATTTACCAGCTTTTGTTTTTCCAAAAACTGAACCTCACATCAACATCGTAGTAAACCTGAACAACCCATGTCCTGGGAACTTAGAAGTGTGTCTGGATGAATGCACATGTATGTGCAGTGTGTACAATCGGCAGTACTTAAACATCCACAGCATGAAATGCTGCTATGGAGCATTTCACCCAACCATGCTCCATCAGCTCAAGGAGCTAGGTTTGCTAAACCAACCAGACCCTGCCACGTCTTTGCCTATGACCAGAGGCATTGTGAAAGGACACGGAAACGTGGAGGAGTTTTGTGACACAAGCCAGCAGTTCCAACAGTCTTCCTGGCTAACGGCCACTCACTAGACAGCAAATTGGAATACATCAGGCTGTCTAGAACCTCCCAGCGTAGTATGAGGGATTGCTGTGTCGTCATCTTTTCTGAGACCGGGCCAGGCTGAACATAGTGGACACTGCAGTGGAGCTGGAGGGGCTAATGCTGCAATTCTATCAACCTGTGGACTTTGCATAAGGGGAAGCAACTCATTAGACCTACTGTACATGAATATTAAAGACTCGTACAAAGCTGCCCCCCACCCTCATATTGACAATCTAGCAGTCCTGGTCACGCCCATGTGCAGAGATCTGAGATTCTAAAATCAGAATCTGGTCACAGGACGCTATTCTTGCACTGCATGACTATTTTGAGACAACACAGCAGGACATATTCAAGAATGACAGGAGACTTGATCTGGAGGAATGGACTGACTCAGGAAGCTTGTTGTCGTCGCAACAACAACAACAAACCTGGATGTGTGCTGAGTTGTGTGTGCACTTTGGTGCACAGCCATAAACCATTACCACAGCATTTATGTCAGGAGAAGCAGCAGCATGCAGACTGGCTAGAAGTAACCTATGACGTGGCTTAGGGAGGCAAAGAGACGATATGGACACACTTCACAGCCATGTCACTAACACAGTGGACACCTGGCAGCTGCGGCAAGCTTTCCACTCTGACTACAAGCCTTGCCCCACACAGATATGTCTCAATGGCCCCGCCCTGCCTGATCAGATCCTGCAGGTGTCCACAGCTGCCGTGAAGCAGATCCTTGACTGCGCCAACCTATGCAAAGGTGCACGACTGCGAGTGTGCTGAGCAACTAAAAGATATGGCCATAAACCATCACCCTGTGCCATAGAAGCACAACCCAGCCGATCTAAATGACCACCAGTGCTGATGAAGTGCTTTGAGCAGCTGGTCATCTAAACGCCACAATATCCTGTCCCAACCTGGAGGATAAAGACACCAATGCCAGAGTTCTCTTCTAGGTGTTTAATACTTTAATACCACAGCAACTGGAAAAGCTGGGGCTGACGCTGGCATCTGCAACCGGGTCCGGAGCTTCCTGATGGCGGGGCAGCAGATAGTCATGGTGAGGAAAAAACAAGAACCTCCAGCTCCATCGTGATGGGCGCGGTCCCCTCGGGACTGCATCCCGATTACCTTCCTGTTCAGCCTGCTTACCCATGACTGCACTGCCACCCACACCACCAACCATATCGTTAAGTATGCAGACTTTGGTGGGACTCATTAAGAACAATAATAAGGATGCATATAGAAGGAAGGTGGAGTAGCTGACGTTTCAGTGCAGGTCCCACAGCCTATTCCTTAACGAAGAAAAAAAAAAAAGAAAAGGATCTGATGATGGATTTCAGAAAGCCTGGCAGACAGGCCCCCAGTCTGACCATCAATAGGGCTGCTGTGGACGTATCTTGGAATCCACCTGGACTTGACCTTCAACACCGATACTGCAACCATCATCAAGAAGGTGCAACAGTGGCTTCCTCCACTTGGAAGACCCAGGAAGACGGGTCTTCCCACTGTCCCTTCTACAGGGGCACCATTTCCCAATGGTATTATGACCTACGTCCTCCCCTCCTGGTTTGGCAGCTATAAGAACTATGGGAAACATCAGCTGAGTAGGCTGGTGAAGAGGCCCCAAAGGATTATAGCTGATTATAGATTATTTCCAACTTTATTTGCATTGTTTCGTTCCAGATGAAACACCGTTTTGTTTCCGTTGTGTCTTGCAACTGTGGAAATGACAAAGAATCTTGAATTTATACGTTACTTCCCACACATTGCCGAGTATTGTTATAAAAGATTCAAAGCGTGCCAGCAAAATATGCCCTAAAGCCATTACACTGCCACCAACCTGAGCAGCTGATGCAGGGCAGGATGGATCCAAATAACATGACCAGGCAACACATTTCCTTCTGTTGCTCAATTTTGGTGAGATCTGATGTGTGTGTTCATTCTCCTCTGACATCAACAAGGTTTTTTTCATGGAGGGAGCTGCCGCTCACTCACTCACTTTCTCTGTAATATCCCAGTAGATCGACACCTTCTCAGACCAGTCCATCCAAAAGTAACAATCATGCCACGTTCACGCGTGCTCCCTGCTTTTCTTGCCCATTCTGATGCTCACTTTGAACTTCAACAGGCCGTCTTGACCATGTCTATAAAATATCTGCATAGGTGTACCTAAAGAACTATTGGCTTTTTCTTAAATAATCATGTGATGTAATGTGTTATTTTTTTTATCTGTAGGTGTGGCTACAAAATATCTAAACAAAATATCTTATTGCACACTCCCTACGATTATCACGTGTAACTTCTTGATGATTTCTATGATTATGTGTGATGATTTGATGTTTTTAATGATTTTAATGCACATCTGTTTGATTATCTTATGATGTAAGGCACTTTGAATTGCCTTGCCGCTGACATGTGCTATACAAATACATTTTTACTTACTTACTTACCTACAACAGATACAGCACTGTTCTAAAAAAAAATAGTCCTTATGGTGTTCTAATAACAAGTGATGGAGTTAGTTTCTCCTAAAAAGTATTATTGTAATCAAGGCTGTTTTATGAAACTTAAGTTAAACATTTTTCAATATTAAAAATTATACATTATTATAAATTAAACTATATCAAAGGTACTACTAGAATACGTCACATAACACTGAAAAGTCATGCCCAGCCTTCTGAATCTTTCCTTGCTGACCTGAAAATAACTTGCTGGAGCTCATACCTGATGTCAAGTCGTTTCACCAAGCTGGGCGAGGATCCTGAGAAGAGCTCGGCCAGCACACATGTGTACTTAGCTGTTGAGACAAGCAGTGACGTTAGTTGGATTGAGTCCATTTGCTTTCTAATCTCATAATGTATTTGGGGGGGCTGATGACACCCTGAAAATCAAAATGGCACGCTAGTCTATTTTCTAAAAATTAGGGGGTCTGCTTTGGATGTGCGTGTTTGTTCTTTAATTACGCTAGTCTATTTTGCCAAAATGTCATTGCAGCGACTCAAAATGCGACTAAATAGCTACTATGGCCCCCACGTGCTTGTATGTATGCCTGACAACATCGGGGCGTGCTCCTAATGAGACAATGAATGGTGTCCTGGTGGATCTCCTCCCAGTCTGAGGGGCAACCTGGCGGAGTCGGCAGGACCAAAACACAATGTCCCACAGGTGTTGTATTGGTTTTAGGTCAGGTCTGACAGTGGGTCCAAGGATTTTATTCCCAATACCTAATGGCAGTCTGGGGGCTGTTGCCTGGACTGCTGAGGTCTGTGCATCCCTCCATGGATATGTCCCCCCCAGACCATTACTGCCCCACATCAAACTGAACAGACCCTTTCACGTTAGGGTGAACCTGGTCTTATCTGTGAAAAGCACCCATGGTGTACTGCCAGTTCTGGTACTCTACAGCAAATACCAATCGGGCTGCACAGGCTCCATGTCATCCGTGCTCTTAAGGCTGAGCTAGGAGACAAAGGAACCCCTCCGGCAGGAGTGCGGATTGATGCGCCCTCCTGGAGGAGTCGGACTACCTGTGCAACCTCCGTAGGGCCCAGGTAGCGCCTCATGCTACCAGTAGTGACACTGACGTTAGCCAAACACAAAACCCGTCCTGTTTTTGGGGTTGTTTTATTGATTCATTAACTGATTAACGACCCCCTCTGCTACTTAACTGACAGAATCAATATCCCTGAAGTTTAACTAACTTGATGCTAGGCTCCGATTAACAATTGGTCCTTTAATTTTTTTTGAACAGTGTATAATGATTATGCTTACCAAGGCGATTTTGAGCCAGGCTCAGTGTGTGGAGAGTAGCTACGGCCTTCAGAGCAACCACGAGCTGCCGCAGACTCTCTTCTTTGTCGCTGCAGTTCTCCAGGAGGCGGCAGTCATTCAAGTGCAGCTCTGACAGATATGTACGTCATGTTAACCACATTTGTATTCAAGGCCGTTATTGTGCGTACAGCACAGTTTTTTCTGCTGACTGTATCTTAACATTGGTTTGTGTTAGTTCAGTTCAGTTTTATTTCTATAGCACCAGGTCACAACATCATCATCTAAAGATTGTTTTTTTTACTGTGATGTATCGTACTGTAACACACTACATTACAGAACGAACGCCAAGGACCACATAAACAGACACAACCAGGCCGAGAGGGAAAGTCATCTGCCACTCACCAACTGGTGAGTTTCCATTTAGGAAAACAGTGATAACAGGAGTGCACGCCGCTGGCTCGCGTTTGCTTTTCTTACCTTCCAGCCTGCAGTCTCTCAGTAGATTTAGGATGTCAGGGAGGCAATTGGACAGCTTCATATCCTCCAGGTTGAGGACCTTCAAGCAACAATTTGACTCTAAAAAAGGTAAATATGTTACTGACACATTTCAGAGGACACTGGGTTCAGAGATAGATCAATGAATCAGTCAGGCCACAATATCGGTTTAAGATAAGATGGATATCTTTATTGTTGACGGAGGCCTGCATCAGGGAGATGTTAAACAGATCTGTGAGCGCTGCTGTTAGCTCCCCTGCGCAATACTTCAGAACCCGTCCTGGTACTCTGTCAGGTCCAGTAGCCTTTTTGGGGTTGATGTTCTGCGGGGTCCAGCTCACCTCAAGAAGGCTCAGCAGCAGTGATGAGGGTCCCTGCTGTTCCCATGTGTTTTGTAGATTATGCTGACAATCAAACCTGGCAGAGAAGCAGTTGAGGTCGTCTGGGAGGACAGAGTACTGTGATGTTTTTGATGCCCTGCCACACATCAGGAGTCAGAACTGTTGACATGCTCCTAGATCTGCTTCTTATAGAAATGCTTTGCTTCCCTGATGCCTTTCCTCCGCTTGGACCTGGCTGCTCTGTAGGCCTCACCATCACCTAAGTGGAAAGCAGCATCTGGGGCCCTCAGCAGACTGATAACAACTGCATTCATCCATGGCTCATGGTTGGGGAGTGTCCGTACTGTCCTCTGTGTGGTCACACTGTTCATGCAGAAGGTGACATAATTCAGGATGAGGTGTAGGTTGTTGTGAGTGGCAGTCCATTTAAAAAGCTCCAAATCAGTGTCCTTGAAGCAGTCCTGTAGTCTGTCCATAGCCATGCCATCTGGAGCCTGTGAACAGCATCGTGCAGACACGCTGGCGCTAGCTTCCCCTTAGCTTGTGGCTGAATGTAAAGAGCAGTGAGGAACACCACTGTAAACTCCCGAGGCAGATAGAACAGTCGGAATTTCAGTGCCTTAAACTCCAGGTCCGGGGAGCAAAACGTGACGGCTTAGCCTCAGGGAACAATACTATTGCGGTGTCGCCAGGAGGCAAGAAGGCCATTATTCCAGTTAAATCAATGCCAGAAGAAAGCCAGTGGTGCTGAGACTGTCATGTCTTTTACACTCTACAGACTGCACACGTGCAAACACTACTTTGTATATAAAACCCGAAAGCTTCCAGTAAGAAAGGTTTGTAGTGATTCTGAATCTGTGTACAGAAATGAGTAAATGTAGAAACACAGTCAGCACTCTGGTGAAGACTGACAGTTGTTCAACTGCAAAATATCCTGTGAGTAAGAAATGACATCTCAGGAACCTGGATCATCCTTTTTGTGTTTTGATGCTTCTTTTTTTTTTGTTAATAAAATCCAATCTATGCCCTGCATTTTTTGGGGATATAATCATTGATTTTTAAAAAGGCTCTCACATGTAGAAGAACTTTTTAAAACAGGTGCTCATTATAGACCTAAATAAAATCAGGTGCAAATGCAGGGATGGTTTAGGACTCATAAATTAATTTGGGACCTAATTAAAATCAAAAACTGTGTACGTGTTCATGGCTTAAAGATTATAACCAGGACAATTCGCAGTTTCTTACAGGTCTTGGCAGGGAGGGGAAGCTGTAAACAAACAGTACGCGTAAATACAATCAGTTTGTTACGATTTTGAGTCTTTGGGAATAGAGCGTGGCCGCCCCCACCCTCGAACTCGAACTTCTGAGCTTTGCAATGGCCCATCACTGGACTTAAGAAACATTGAAAACTCACCCGTTCAAAAAGGCCTTTAATCTCTAGTTTATTTATTACTATTACTACTACTACTATCTATGTATGCAGGGCAAAAAATGTCCTCACTGAGATAAGAAGACTTGGACATTAAAGCTGTGCTGAATCTTGTGCACTGATGAGACAAATTACCTGAAAGCGTGGTAAGAAACTGGCTTTGAGAGGAGCCTGTGGGTAATCTCGTCCCAGCTACATGAAGAAAGGTGAGATATGGAACCCGTCTCAGCAAAAATATAATCCAGTGCAGATCTGTCTGGAGTTGAGCTACTTTGATTGTTAGCTTCTGCAGGGGGAACTCTGCTGACAGAAGGTTGGGGAAAGGACACATTAGCTTGAAACATGATATAAAAAAATAATTATTTCAGTGTTCACTCACACACTTATGTGTGTACAAACGTCACCATTAATTTATACACACAAAGACACAAAATTACAAATGGTAAAGTAAACGGAGCCCAGTCGATATTTTGGCTTATATTAGCTATATGACGATATTTTGGTATTGGCATTTATAACGGCTGCTAAGTGAAAATATCAAAAGTAAAGATGAGACAGGAGAAGCCCCATTAAAGAGCACAACCATAGATACAATTTGAAGTATAAATAGTGTCGGCCGACCAAAATTTGTGGGAGTAAAAAACAATTGGAAAGTAAAACAGCTCAAGTTCTTCAGTGGGGGACGAAGTCACAGCTCCAAATACCCTCCATAGAAAACCCTTGAAAAAATTCCTCAAACTTAAACTGTCACTGTTTAAAAACTGTTACAGATTGACGCCTGAGTAGGCCATGGTCTTGGAGCCGTTTACAGTTTGAATTTTTCTCTACCTGAAAGCTTGCTGAAGTAGTTAACTCCCAGAGGATTTCAAGCTTTCCCCATTCATTTCAAATGGCAGAAATAAAATTCATAAAAAGTTAAATATTTTAAAAGGTTCTTAACTGCATTCACATAAAACTCAGCTGAACTGAATTGAAGAAAGCCTCAGCTGTGATCTCCAGATGACTAGGTTAGAGTATCTTCAAAGCCGCCGGCCCAAAACTGGTATGCGGTGAATAGAAACTTCCTAAAGTGGTCAATGGACCAAGTGGACCAAAGCTGGCTCCAAGCCCAGTGGTGTACAAGGGGGGGTGAAGGCTTGCTTAAGTGATTTGAAAGCTAACTCAGTTTGTATTCTAACTGAACATAGTCCAGTAATTGAATGACTCAAACTAGTGGGATTCATTGACCTTAATCACAATCGGGTGATTAATCATTACACAACAATAACAACATTTAGGAGATTAGATTATAATAGTAGTATTTGTTTGCATACAACATGAAGCTTGTAGTTTAGAGCTACGCAGAAGCATTACAAGCTGTTCTGTTAGAAACTTTTAATCCTCGTTGTTACTTGACATTACCTGGCATGTCTGGCTCTGCAGGCCTGGGATGATCTAGTAAGACGCCTGGTCCCCAAATCACCGAACGGATCTCTACACGCAGGGATGTCAAGTTGGGGCTCGAGTCCAGCAGGATCTCGACAAACCTAGCGTTGGGCAGAGTGCTGATGCTCAGGCTAGTGATGCGGCTGCAGGAGCTGTCAGAGAGGCGTTTCAGGGCTCTGGCCAGGGACATTGCATCAAAGTCGCTAAAGGTTGCTGCACAGCCAAAACAAAACAAGACCCATCACCAATGGGGAGGTATCCATTAATAAAAATATAAAATAACATCACATAACAGAAAACCCTTCAGCAGATATCTTATTACCTTCTACAAAACAAATGTTCTCTGACTGGGAGCCATGATTCTCGTGTGTACAGGGATATTACTAGATAGGGCACCCATACTACATAATCTGCTAATATCAGTGGATTATGTATAACATCACTGTAATCAACCATGTACAACACACACAGCAATACTGTTTACACTTCAGCAATATTGCTCATCAGTAGGCATGACACTCAGCCAATAAGATGTTGGCTTCACAGGCTAATCAATAAGGCTGCTGCCCAGAACTGATGTTGCTATATAAACAACCTGGATTGTTGCCTAGAAATTTGGGGTTCCCCAGTTTCTCACTACCTATGTACTGCCAGATGTTCAGCAACCTTGGTCAGTTACCAGATATGTAACTTTCTCCATTTCAGTCAATAATGGTCAAGTAGGTATGGCCAATAGCATGGTATATGATCACATGATTAGGCTTAGCCAATCAGGCATATGAGAGGCTGCATATCATTAGTGACGGATGGATGGGATGGTATAACATCATCCTCCTGCTTATTTTGCATGGGAGGTTAAAAAAATGTTCCTTTAATGTTTCTTTTTGAGCAGTGTATGAACATGGAATTGAGTGAGCACACCTGATCAGCATCATCACGTTAAATTTAATATGATGTCTGCTACCTTTGACCATGAACAGCACAGCTAATCTGCCATCGTGGTTACTCTCCAGATAAATATAGCCAAGGGGCAATAAAAACATCTTTGAAGAGTAAAGAACACACATGCTAAATTTCAAGGTTCAACTCTTTGTGGTTTTGGAGTCTGTAGACAGGAAAAGTAAAAACCTCATGGCCAGAAGTCCGGACACATGGACACTATTATGTCAATATCCTCCCACTTTATAATCGGGCGGGAGAGTTCAAAAACAGATCAAGTGGCAGAACAAGTGTTCTAGTTTTCACAGTGAAACTGTCATTCAAAGAATGCAATAAATTCAAATAATGCAATATGAAAAACATTTAATTTTGACCCAGTCTGAAATCCAAAGTGAATCCCTCTAAATGTTCCTTGGGAAAAATGTGGTAGAATTGTGGCCAATTAAGCTTTTCTGTATTACTGATGTGTGCTCCACAGGTCTAATCTATCTGCAGTAAAATGTTGTTGTCAGTGGTCTCAAACGCTGCACCGGGGTTTAGCAGGACAAGCAGAGACATGAGTCCAGTGTCAGAGGCCATAAGATCATTGCACTCTAAATCCTGACAGAAACTCTTCAAATAAGCCATTTCTTTGCAGGCGATTGCCCAGCTGTTGCACAACTACTCTTTTAAGATTTTTTGTAAATAAAAAGAAGGTTGGAAATGGGTCAAGGTAAACCCTTTTAGAAAATGGTTTAATTACCGCCACTTTAAAAGCCTGTAGTATTCAGTAGTATGTAAGTTTGTGGCCATTTGTTTATGCACTGCTCTCTTAAGATCCCGGCACTTCAATTGGATTGATATCTAGACTTTGACTGGGCCATTGTAAAATCTTGAATTTTTTTTCCCTTTTCCGCCATTCAGTTGGGCCACGAGCCAGTTCCATGACCACTCCTGCGAGTATTAGTACTCAGCAAGAAAACACAGCTATTGCTACAGGTGTTGGAAAAGCAGATATATGACACTAAGGCTAAAGTGCCCCATGGACCCATCCCAAAAGAAGCATACTTACAAATGGTGTTAAGCTTTAGAGCTCGAAGGCAGGAAAATGTGGGCAGGGCAGCATTCAGGACCTTGAGGGAGTCTGACCCGCACTCCCTGATTTCCAGACACTCTATCTGCCCTCGAGGACAAGCCACCGCCGAGGGATCTTCACACGGAGTAAAGGTTCTACAGAGAACCTGCGGGTCCACAGAAAATGTTCCCGATGCCTCCTCCTCGAAAGAGTTCAGCTTTAAAATTTTGCATGGACTGACATCATAATCCTGACCACATGACGCTCTGGTCTCAAGGCCTGCACTGCAAGTGGCCTCCTGCAAACTGGCTGGAGCAGCTTGTGTAATACAGTTTGCTCTGTTGCTGTCTATTAGGTTCCTGAGTGACAGGTCTACATACTGACACCCCCTTTCATGGAGGAGCCAGGCCAACATGATAGGACACTGCACATTTATAGCAACTTTTGTAACCAACCCATGATCTATCAGGCGGTGGAGGACATACAGTGCAATCTGTGTTTTTTGTTTCGACAGATCAGCTGCCGATGATATACTAACGCTCTGGATTTGCTTCTCCAAGAGGTTCAGAAGAGGCTTCTGCTCTGCAATCAAACTGCAAAGACCCTTAGGCACATTTGAAATGAGCAAAAAATGCTTGATACACTTGGCTGCAGCCCAAAGGAAGGATGGAGTGTTTAAATTGTTAAAGTTTCTGTTGATGTAGCCGTTCTTGAAGCCATAGAACACAAGTGGGAAAAGCATTCTCATCACTTCATGTTTGGCTGATTCTTCTGTGTGTACGTCCACTTCCTGAAATGTAAACAGAAGAAACATCACATGTTATTTCTAAATGGTCACTATATGTTAGCGTATTAAAGACGCAGGTACACCTACAGAGTTAGGGCCACCGATGTCCTGTAAGGCTCCAACCCATCCAGAGAGACTGGATATCCCTGAAAGAAAGCAAACAAAAACATGACCATGTCTATGAGCAAAAATAAACACATAAAAAATACACACAACACCCTCTCTGCACTTCAAATCACAGTTCATACCTCTCTGATTGAGGGCAGGCTGAAGCTCATCCAGCTGACAAACAGTCAGGTGAGGAAGTAGATCCTGAAGAAGAGGTGCTGGGAGATCTATGTCACAACAGACAGATAAGGTTAGACACCAACTTTATCCCAGCAACTGGGGGAAAAGGCTAAAAAAAACCAAACAAACCTAGAAATGACACAACACTGCCACTGCTAAATATCTAAACTTGGCACAAAAAGTGAATAAATGTGTTTGCTTCTTTGAAATAAAGGGCAGACGGGCGGACGGCATCTTGTTTCTGTTCACATGGTACACAGTTTATTCAGATCTGGGTTTGTAATTTGCTTCTCCAGCTTTCCGAAGGACTTTAAAGTTCTCCTTTGGACACTGGCTGCTTTTTCACTCATTTTCAGTTCAGTCCAGATACCTGACCAGTTTCAGAGGATTTTGTGTTTCTTCATTAACTCTGACCTATGAATCATTCAAGCATTAAAAACGCACCTGACTCAAGAGAGAAGCCATACAGCACAATGCTTCAGACAAGCGGAGAACACAGTCTGTCCCAAAGTCACCACGACTAGAATGACTAGAATGTGTACACAATGTGTAAGAACACAATGTTGACAAACATCACCCATAAATGGCATTTATTAGTGGCAGAGGCACAGTACAGGCATTCAGTACTTAAGTACAAGTACTTGTGTTAAAAAATACTTTGGTAAAAGCTGAAGTACTAGTGTAAGGGGTTTGGATTTGAGGTTTGATCGGGGTTGATTGTTCATTATTAGTTCTTTATTAGTTCATTATTTCCTTAGTTATAATACAATGCATAACGGCCGGAGGATGGGCAGTTAATTGCTTTGATGTAGCATGTAATGTCAGTTGAGAGGTTAGTTTAGAGGGCAACACTAGGCTTAGGAGCAGTTTTTCTACCGCGTGACTATGTATGAAGAATATTAAATAAAACCTTAAACTCGAAGAGACTTCTACTGTCATACGTGTCTGGACTAAGTGGACTAAGTCACTGAGCCTGCGGCCCGAAGCGGCGTGGACGAGACAGGAGAACTGCCGCTACAACTAGTTCAACTCCGTAAGTAAAAGTTAAAAAGTACAGGCTCTGAAATGTACTCAAAGTAAGAAAGTAACAGTAGCAAGTTGTGTACATGTTGGATTCAGTGAACGAATGTGAGCTTCGGCAGCTTTGATTCAAACTCATCTCTGCTGCACTGATGTAACCTGTGACCATCGTCCACCCAGTCTGGTTATGAGCCAGATCCTCGCGGTTATCCTTCCCTTCAACAGTCAGCGTTGCCTCTTAATTCGCCTCTGGCTCCGACACATGTGGCACGCAATCGATCAGTTAACATTAAAGCAACTTACCGAGAACCTCTTCAATTCTGAGAGCAGCAAAATGCGTCCTCACAGACAGGAAACATATTTTTTTCAGACTCATGTTCTTCAGAGCTCCCCGCTCTGCTTTACAGCCAGTGTCACCCATCTCCGAGTAATTATGTGTGTCTCATTTATCAATGTCTTCGACAACTATACAAATATTAACAATGACCCCACCAGCAGCCCCCCTTTCTTGCCCTGAGCTGCTGCTGCTGCTGCTGCTGCTGCTGCTTCTTCTTCTTCTACTACTACTACTACTACTGCTGCTACTATTCAAACGCTAATGTCGGGCGGCAAACAATGAAATGGTGCATTACCGCCACCAACTGGTGTAGAGTGTGAACTGCACTGTCGTGAAAAACTCAACTAAAAAAACAAAACAAAGCTCAAATCCGA
>VUQK01043816.1:0-22388 GCA_015106715.1 Bujurquina vittata
GTTATAGAATATGTGCTGTCTACCAAAAGATCCTGAAGGAGAATGTCAGACCATCTGTTCGTGTACTCAAGCTGAAACGTACTTGGGTTCTGCAGCAGGACAATGATCCTAAACACACCAGCAAGTCCACCACTGAATGGCTGAAGAAAAACAAAATGAAGACTTTGGAGTGGCCTAGCCAAAGTCCTGACCTGAATCCTATTGAGATGTTGTGGTATGACCTTAAAAAGGCCGTTCATGATCGAAAACTCTCTAATGTAACTGAATTAGGACAATTCTGCAAAAATGACAATTAATTAATTAATTAATTCAGCTGCAAGCATTCACAGTAGCATGGTACAATTCCAGGGCTTTTCCCAATTACAAAAATGTTTGCAACACTATAAAGAAATTCAGCCAAAAATAACCAACTAGTATTTAGGTATTGGTGATTCTAAATTCTCGCACATTCTTTTCTCTCCCTGGAAATCCATCAGCTGTTTTTTTAGCAAGCAGACACACTGTGTGACAAACTGCACAAACTTTTTGTGCTTTACGTTTTCTCTCACTCATTTGCCTCACCATGCCTGCGTGTAGCGTAAAGCTACATTGGCCAGCTCTTTGCTGCCTCTGAGTGAGCTTTGCAGGAGCCCCTCCCTCTACTGTGTGGTGTGTCTGTGCCCTTTGCCCCGCCCTGTCGCTTGGTGTGGATACACAGACGCTGCAACATCGGAACCAATCACTGCAGCTCAGATCGTTTGATGTTTGACGGCGCACTGACCGGAAATGTAAACTTTGCACAGACTCGTTAAACCAAAAGTAACGAGCTTGTTTTGAAAATGTAAGAAGTAGAAAGTACGGATACTCTTGGGTAAAAATGTCGGGAGTAAAAGTAAAAGTAGTCAGAAAAATAAATACCTAAGTAAAGTACAGATACTAAAAAATCTACTTAAGTACAGTAACAAAGTATTTGTACTTCATACTTCCCACCTGTTCGGATTTTGAGCTCTGAATGCCTTCAAGCAAATAACTGCAATAAAAGTTAAGGAATCAGTGTATTCTTGGTCACAAGGAAATGGTGCACCTTCACAGAGCTTCCTGACTGGCAGAAATAACAAAACACAAACACACACACACACAGAAAACATGCAAATTCCACACAGAGAGGCCCAGGCCAAACTGGATTTAAACCCAGACCTTCCTGCTGTAAGACAACAGTGCTAACCACTACACCACTGGGTTGTCTGGCAGAAGTGTACAAAGGGTACTAAACTACAAACTACAATATGAATATCGTGTTACATATCTTTGAAGGGTAAAGAACACGTGCCAAGTTTCATAGCTCTACTTTGCTATTCAAGCCTTTGAACTCTCACCTGCATTTTCTCCTGCGTCAGCTCGTCAAACAGTTTCTCAGCCTCAGCCAGTGAATGGATTCTGTGCAGAGAGGCCAAGTCCTCGCAGGAGTCCTGCAGGTCAGGTCCACTACAGAGTCCGTGCTCCTCCCAGCCCAGCTGGGAGTTTCCATCCTGTGGATTTACACCACAAGAAGACTCTAGCCGCTGATGGTCTGAGAGAAAGAAACATAAATATTATTCATCTGCTCACGGTAAATACACTCACTGACCACTGTTTTGGACCTGTCTACTACTACTGTTTAAAAAAAGAGGACTGCAGATTTAAAAAGTTTCCCTTTGCAGTGTTTTCAACCAGTAGTAACAGAACCATTTAAGAAGCCATTAGGATAACCTCTCAATCCCTCCTCCCTCTCCAGAGACACACCTTCACATAAATAAATAATCCATAAGAACAAACAAATGCCTCCCATTAGTGAAGGCAACCAGTGTGAACAAGTGAATACCAAGTCAAATAAATTAAGCCTCAGGCCTTCCAAAATCATGTGCTCAACTCTTTGTCACCCTGCAAATTAAAAGATATTAAGTATAAATAATCACCCTGTTATTCAGTGTCATTTAAAGTGGTTTACCACATGAGTACATCCCTAAAACAGTGCAATAGATCTGGTCAAATCATGAGAGTGGTTAACTGAATTTTATAAAATCTGTTACCTTCCTCTCTGCCTGCTGACATAAACTGGAGTCTCTTCTTGGGACTACTGCTGTGGAATGAGTGACGTCTCTTGTCAACTTGTCCATCAGGTCTGTAGACAGCACACAATGAGGCTTTTAATTAACTTCAACGAGAACAACGAAGAACAAGCGTCACAGCAGCTGTGTTCATGGGTTTATAGGATGGAGGCAGTGAGGTGTTTATATTTCATTTCATGCTCTAACTGACTCTGAACAATCCTGAGTTCTGTGTGACACTCGTTACAAGGTTTTATCTGCAGAGTGAAAAAATTTGATGTGTGTAGGGAGCAGCAGAATAACACCTAGTGGTAATTCTCTTAGTGTTTACTACAAATGTGACGTGAGTTACTCTGTCTGGGACATGGTGAACATTAATTTCATTAACAGATTCCAGTGTTCCACTGCTAATATTTCTCCACGGTTGCTCCCCCACACTAAAATCTTTGACACGTCTCTTGGTTTTCAAACAGGAGTTAAGGAGAACTTGCTTTACAACACAAGACAGTGTAATGTTGTTCTTTTCTTACCTTTGGAGAAGGTATTCCTCTCTTGGCATCAGGTGACCAAAAGCAGTGGAGTAGTTCTCAGTAGGGTTGCGTTTGGGACTAGACTTGGCAGACAGTGGCATGAGTAATGTTGCCCTCTTTGCTGGATGGAAGAGAAGAGTGCACCACTAAGTAAAGCTCACACAGCCCTTTTAACCCTATCATACCTGCTGTGTCATACCAGACAGAACGAAAGACCCATGTTCCCATGAATTTTCACTCAATCAAAATAATTTAAATTCACAACAGGAGTCAGCCAATCATAGCAGTGTGTGGTGAAGCCAAAGAAGAACCAAGTGAAACCAAGCCATCTGCTTGCTAACATAACTCTTTCACACACAATTAATGATAAGAAACTAAGAAATTAAAAGATACGATATGCCTTACATTAATTCTTCAGTGAATTGTTAATGACTCCAAAAAATACATAAAGCTATATATAAATAACCATGTTAAGTCTTACTAAAGAAGGAGCTTAAGAGAAGATTAGATTTTAATAGTCTTCTGCGCCCAATAAATTGTCTTTAAATGGAATTAAGAGTGACTGGGAGTTCTTACTAGGTGTAGATGGGGGTATGCTTCTGTGTGCTGAAGGGGGCAGTGAGGAGGATCTGTGACCCTCAGGAGAAAGACTCCTCTGAGCTCTTAGCATAGCAGAAGCTCTTTCTGCTCCACTGCGACTTTTCAGTCCACCTTGCTCAGCTCCAGCCACTGCTCCTCGAAGTTTAACCAACTCCTTATCTGCCTGAAGAAGCCCAGCTCGCTCTTGAATTGGCTCTTTATGTCTCCGCTCCACAAACCCAACAGTGGTTCTCTGGTTGCTGACCCCTACAAAGACAATAAAATACAAAATATAATACAAAAGGACTAAGTGGTAATGGTTGCTGTGCAACAAAATTTCACCACTTTATCTTCAGAGAAAGAGCAGGCATTTTTTATGTCAAATCAGTTGTCATGTTCAGAGGAAAGATACAACAGTCAGAATTGATATTTCCATCTGCAGCAAATGATTTGGCAGCATGGCTCTGTTTTGGCACTTCCATGACAACCAGACACAGGGAAAGCAGTACCAAAAGAGGAGAGTGGGTATCAGTGGCAACAGATGCCTGACACTGAAGTCATAAAATAGAGGATCTGTGTGGAAGTAACATGCAGATGCACTGCAACAGTGTGCAGGCTAAACCAGTTTAAAAAGTGCATCAGGTATGAGATTTACCAACAGGATGGGTAAAAGACTGAGCCATCAGCTAATACGGGCTGAAAATGACATCATGTGATTTAATGGGATGGTAGCTGAGCTTGACTTGTGGCTTGCCAGAACAAACTATACTTTTCCAACAGGGAAAGTTAAAGCTGAATCTTTTAAAAGGTGTCTGTGTCCCTATTAACCTTGAGAAACCTTTGCTATTACTGATCACCCAGATTAGTGCCATCATAGACTGTTGGCCACTTCACCACACTCACAATTAAAGTGACTGCAGTATTGTCTGGCAGGAAAAACTGAGTCCGTCACTCCTTCAGGACACAATGATTGTTCCCTCCTGATTACTAGAGCTGGCAAAAGTACTGACATTCTGTACTTAAGTAGAAGTACAAGTACTTGTGTTAAAAACTACTCTGGTAAAAGTCGAAGTACTGGTTCAACTCCTTTACTCAAGTAAAAGTAAAAAAGTACAGGTTATGAAATCTACTCAAAGTAAGAAAGTAAAAGTAGCTCTTTGAACGATGTTTGTAACAGGGATTTTTGTGTAACACTAACTGACCCTCCAGTAAATGATGTTGCTGTGATCAGCTGATCTGCTGCTGCTCTCTTCTTCCTCTCCTTCCTCCTTCTTACATCTTTCTCCATCTGAGTGAAGTTATCGCTCATTCTTTGGTCTCCCTGAAATACAGCAGCTGTTCTTTTAGCTAGCAGACACACTGTGTGACAAACTGCACACACTTTTTGTGCTTTACGTTTTCTCTTACTCATTTGTCTCACCGTTCCAGCGTGTAGCGCAAAGCGCAACGCGGCCAGCTCTTTGCTGCCTCCGACCGAGCTCTGCAGGAGCCCCTCCCTCTACTGTGTGTGTCTGTGTGTGTGTGCCATCTGTCCCGCCCTGTCGCTCGGTGTGGACACACACAGACGCTGAGACAAATTGTAACCAATCACTGCGGCTCAGATTGTTTGATGTTTGACGGCGCACTGACCGGAAATGTAAACTTTTCACAGACGCGTTAAACCAAAAGTAACGAGCTTGTTTTGAAAATGTAAGTAGAAAGTACAGATATTTGGGTAAAAATGTAGGGAGTAAAAGTAAAAAGTAGTCAGAAAAATAAATACTTAAGTAAAGTACAGATACCTAAAAAATCTACTTAAGTACAGTAACAAAGTATTTGTACTTCGTTACTTCCCACCTCTGCTGATTACGTATACAAATTTACAGCATAACAAAATATTTGCTACATTCCTGCATTCCAGACTTTAAAAAAGCAAGAAACAAGAAGTGGCAAGACAAGACCTGAACCCAAAATCCTGAAAATTAATGTAAAACCACCACAAATTAAACACTCATATCAAAGCATCTCAATACACCAGGGAACATTTTTAGGCTGTAGATACAGTAGAAAACACATTCCCACTTCCCTTAATATAAAATGGCCTTTGTGAGTCAGTGTGAGTCATACTATGGTTGGTGGAGCTGTTCTTACAGGGAGCCCGAGTATCTGTGGCTTTGGTCTCCTCAAGCTCTATCAGTGCCCTCATCATGGGTGTCAGGGAACAGGACCCTTCTCTGCGACCAGCTTCCCACTGGCCAGCACTCTGCTCCAGGTGTCTGATCTGAAGAAGAGGCTGTTCACACTCTGGCGGTGATCCACACCTGTTGGACAGGATCTCAGTAAATTACTTATAGTTGTACTAAATTTGTTTTTAAAAAAAAATATCCACAACTATCAGAAACATACCTCCAGCTCCCAGCAGCTGAAGAGGTGTCCAGAGAGCTCCCAGTTCCTGATGAATAATCATTTAATTGATACGGTGTCCTTTTGGGGATTGTTGATTGATTAGGTTTTCTACCATTGTTTAGCTGGTCAGACTGAGGAGGAGATGACTTTCTGTGGGTAACATCTGGCTCTGCTTTGCCTTTACTGGGTGACAGCAGAAGGTCCGGATGGTGGAAAAGACTGTGGAGATATTAAGAGGTTGAGCATTTGGCAGGCATCAGTTGTTACAAAACGTCTGTGACACTGACAGAATATTTGAGTCCAAGATGGAAAGATGTAATAAGATAGACATGAATCACAAGATTAAAGCAACTCTGTAGTTATTAGCTTTCTTATTCCGATGGCATTTTTTTTGTTTGTAAAAAAAAAAAAGTAAAGATCCGTGTATTCCATGTTCCTGGTTCTGCTTCTCATATGAGGCGCAATCATCAAGTTTTGTGACTCTGCCCATTAAAAGCAAAAACCCACACCTGAGTGTTTTCAGTGGAAGAGTCCAGACTGTCTAAGCCCTAAGATGGTGGATCAGCATTAAGAAGCATGCGTATTGTTTACTTTTTAACATTCACACAGTCCCATATCAATTGGAGTTCTACTATAATGTCCTGACGCATTTGAAGAGCAGATCCTGCACTATTATAATCAATGAAAGTGGTTAAACTGGGTGTGACAGCAGTACATGAATGGGGCATATGTGGAGTGGAGATCTGCTTCGCAACACTAGAATTATTTGTCCGTTTGACATTCTGGAGCGCCACAAAGGCACATGTGGCAGGACAGAACAGGATGTCCACGGAGTGCTTTAAAAATGGCACCTCTGCACATCAAAGGTGCAGGAGAAGATGACCTTGATGGGAAACCAGCCAAATTTATATCAAGTAAGGGTTTTTATATATATATATATTTTTTTTTAAATGGGTGGAGTCTTGGACATTTATAATTGTACCTTGTAGAGGATTTCACTTTATTTTTTATTTTATTTTTTGCTTACCCAGCCCCAGAAGGTTGTACGATACTGTGGGAAGCATAACGGGCTCTGGCCTGGTTCTCATGCTCCAACTGCTTCACCTGAGATTCCAGCTTAGCGATCGCTCTAAGGGGTTTAGACACAAACATACATGTTAAAGTAACTAAATCAACATAGTTAGGATTCAAAGAGAAATTTCAGAGGCAGACACATCAAGGCATGCTGGCTTACTAATTTTTTCCACTGCACAGCACAGCAAGTTAAAGTTGTTTACCTTAATGACTGATGGGGGTGCACACATATCAAACTACTGTACAAGCTCTTTCTAGTTTGCTGTAGCTTTTTATGTTTGTTCCTGTCTGTAATATTTATAACACGTGTCCATACATGTTTAATGCTAACCTGATGATAAACACAAGTGACAAAAACAACAATGGAAATAGCATTAATTGGTAATTAAACAGAACCGAAGAATGAAGATAAAATTGAAGTTCCCTATGTTTTAAGTGTTTTATTTCTAAAGGTATGGGCTACAGCAGAAAAGAAAAAACATCCAAGACTTTAGCAAATTAAATTTAGTGTATACAGAGTGTATGTGCAAGTAATCCCTGTCAACCAAAATATCACTCTACATGTTTCCCTGTCCACTTTTTTCTACCTTCGGCTTTGTCATGATGTAATATGGTCTCTAATAAGGTCATGTTCATGTCACTGTGGCACAGCAGCTTCATCTACCTGCTTTTTCTTTCTTTTTTTTTGTTTAAGAGGACCCACCAATCAGAGGAACAGACAAATGCTTCAGACAATGGCTGAACAGAAGAACTGTACCACAGCCCGCTGTGAGCTCAACAAGGATTTCTTTGAACTGTGAATCATGCAAAGCTATTCTACAGGGGTTGGACAATGAAACTGAAACTTGTCATTTTAGTGTGGGAGGTTTCATGGCTAAATTGGACCAGCCTGGTGGCCAATCTTCATTAATTGCACATTGCACCAGTAAGAGCAGAGTGTGAAGGTTCAATTAGCAGGGTAAGAGCACAGTTTTGCTCAAAATATTGCAATGCACACAATATAATCAGTGACATACAGAGTTCAAAAGAGGACAAATTGTAGATGCAAGTCTTGCTGGCGCATCTGTGACCAAGACAGCAAGTTTTTGTGATGTATCAAGAGCCATGGTATCCAGGGTAATGTCAGCATACCACCAAGAAGGACAAACCACATCCAACAGGATTAACTGTGGACGCAAGAGGAAGCTGTCTGAAAGGGATGTTTGGGTGCTAACCCGGATTGTATCCAAAAAACATAAAACTACCGCTGCCCAAATCACGGCAGAATTACATGTGCACCTCAACTCTCCTGTTTCCACCAAAACTGTCCGTTGGGAGCTCCACAGGGTCAATATACAATGTCGGGCTGCTATAGCCAAACCTTTGGTCACTCGTGCCAATGGCAAATGTCGGTTTCAATGGTGCAAGGAGCCCAAATCTTGGGCTGTGGACAATGTAAACCATGTTGTTTTCCCCACATCCGGGAGAGTTACAGTGTGGAGAAGCCCCAAAGAAGCGTACCACCCAGACTGTTGCATGCCCAGAGTGAAGCATGGGGGTGGATCAGTGATGGTTTGGGCATTCCCTTGGCCCAATACTAGTGCTAGATGGGCGCGTCACTGCCAAGGACTACCGAACCATTCTGGAGGTGCATCCAATGCTTCAAACATTGTGCCTGAAGCTGGTGCTGTGTATCAGGAAGACAATGCACCGATGCACACAGCAAGACTGGTGAAAGATTGGTTTGATGAACATGAAAGGGAAGTTGAACATCTCCCATAAATATTATTGAGGCACTTTGGGGTGTTTTTGAGGAGCGAGTCAGGAAACGTTTTCCTCCACCAGCATCACGTCGTGACCTGGCCACTATCCTGCAAGAAGAATGGCTTAAAGTCCCTCTGACTACTGTGCAGGACTTGTATATGTCACTCCCAAGACGAATTGACGCTGTATTGGCCGCAAAAGGAGGCCCTACACCATACTAATAAATCATTTTTGTCTAAAACCAAGTGTTTCAGTTTCACTGTCCAAGCCCTGCAGTAATGTGAAGGAATGAAAATATGATATTTTTAAAGTAGTACATCAGGTCCCTTTTAACACCGACATGTTGGAAGAAAAATTCTCTCAGCCATCACGATCTGGCTCTAATTTGCTCCTCTGTTTTACAGCCTGTAGTAATTAACACCGGCAATGTGACTCCATAGATCCTGAAGCAGCTTACACTGTTTTCTATTTTTAAGGTCCTCTGGGCATTCAATAAATAAAACATTTTCTAGTTTCCTATAATCTCTTTACACAAAATCATGTGTAGGTCTCCATGATGCTGAAGTAGGCCTTACCCTTTAGGTTATTAGCCTCAGTGCTGAAATCCCTCAAAAACATAACGCTAAAGTACTGCAAGTCATAACTGCCCTCTGTTGGGGAACTCACATTATTGACACTTCATCAAGTGTGTTTCCACTTAAATATACACATAAGCTCAAGTGTCAAGGTATCGATTATCAGGAAAAGCTGAAAGTGTAAGTGTAAGTTGCTGCATAGCACCAGATGGCAGCATTATAATCTATTTTTAACAGGAGCATCATTAGGCGTTATTGATTAATCCTCTTTTTTCCACCTCCCTCTTTTGCACCACCCACCACTGCAGGCCTTTCAAAAAGCTGCTCAAATCCGCTCGTGACAATGAGACAGTCACAGGCCTGAGACTAATAACACTGTAACACTTTGTTTGCTTTTGTGTAAATTTAACTGAGATATAAAATTTCAACTAGTGAACTTTAGACGAGCTGGTAGTCTAGACTTTTTAACCTGTGGACAGACATCACCTGTAATCACTCTTTTCACTCACCTCTTTAATTCAGATATCTGATCGTTGGCATCGACGAGCTTATTCTCTGCTGACACCAAGTTGTTCTGTAGATGCATAAATGTAAAATCTCCATGAGGCCAAATCAAATATTCATAGAAAATGTTCTCTGTAAATTCCAGTGAGAGAATCGTTACCTTCACTCCCTCATGCTCCTTTATCAGAGAATCATATTCGCCAAGCAGCTGAGGAAACAAAACCAGACATCTTAATCGTGGAGGCAGGCATTACTGCAGTGCAGATAAAGAGTAAAGTAAGTCAAATTAAATAGGGACACACCAATCCAACTTTTTTGCTCGATACAAAACTGTGAAGCATGACGGCAGTACTGACAATACTGCAGATATTAGGAAACTGGAAATAAGGCTTTTTAATTATAGAAAAAAATCTATATATTAAAATCAGTGAGAAATGAGGTGGATGTGGTGGGTGACAGGGTCGTCGAGAAGAATTTTGTTTTTTACTTAATTTTATTAACACTTAAATATATATTATAGCACTGTCAGATGTAGTTTTTTTTAATAATAATGGAATCCCTCTTCATTGTTAAAATGTTGTTTCCATTTTCTGACAAATAATTCTTTCTGAAGACTTCCATCCATTCGCTGCCGCTTTCAGGGTCGCAGGGGGGCTGGAGCCTATCCCAGCTTACACAGGGCGAGAGGCAGGGTACACCCTAGACAGGTCACCAGCCTGTCACAGACAACCATTCACACCTATAGGCAATTTATAGTAGCCAATTAACCTAACCCCAGTAAGTGCATGTCAGGTTTTAATCATCTAACTGTGATTAATTTAATTGCTTCTGTCAAAAGTAATTGTAACAGATATTTACTAGCTGTCCCGTTTAAACCTGCTGGTATTAACCGAAGCAATGCAACTATCTCAGGGGTGTCAAACATAAAACTCACATATAGCCCACTGCACAGCTTTGGAAACAGTGAAGAAGGGCATAAATTTTAGCCTTTTAACTGCATTATTTAGAAGTCTTACAACTTTTCAAGTACATCAACAATAATGCACTTTTTAATGCAGTTTTTAAAATAATAGCTCAAAATACTGATGCTAACAAAGATCCAGGGAATGACAGAACATAAGAGTTTTATATGACACATTCTTCTGGGTGTTATGATGTATTCATGTCATTCTGTTTTCTCATACTTACATCCTGCAGCATCTTGTACTCTCTCTCCCTCCTGGCCTCTTTCTCATCTGCTTCCCTACAGGCTTTCTGTGCTGCCTCCTCCAGCTGCCGTACACGGGTCTTCAAGCGCGCCGTCAGGGTGTCCTTCTCTTTGGCCGAACGTTTGCTTTCTTCTAGCCGTTGCTGCAAAGATTTCACAGTGGCGCCTGCTACAGCATAGCGTTCCGGCCACTCAGCCTAATGACAAAAAAAGGACATCAAAAGAGAAGAACAAACTTTATTTTTCACATACCTTTACATTCAGTGAAATTCAGTCTCTGCATTTAACCCATCACACAGAGAATGTAGCACACACAGCACAACGTGGAGCAGGGGGCAACTAGAAAGCGCCCAGGGAGTAACCTGGGGGCCTTGCTCAGGGGCCCACAGTGATGCCAGTCCGGAGATGAACCCGCTTTTTCTCCTCTAGGCCACCACTCTCCCCAATGAAGACAAGGCTAAATTATAAATTTAGATTTTTATTACAGTTATTATTTTACTGTTTTTTTACTGTCTTTTTTAATGAACTGTGGAGAAAACGTCCATGACAAAGTGACAAAATAAAAAGCTGCCATTATGATTCCTTAGTTGAATATAATGCAAAACTAACTATGAGATACTAATAGAAAATACTATACAGATACAGGTGTCATGAAGAAACTGGAGGAATGTTTTATTACAGCTCATACCAATGACAAAAAAAACACATTTCTCATTAGTTTTGAGGACTTAACAGTCTGATAATGATATACTTCAAATCTGGTATCAAACATCCTAATTAAAACCCAATAAATTAAATTGAACAAATAAACTTAAAAAAAATTAATTAAATAAAAAATACAAAGACAAAGCATACCAGCTTCTTCTCCAGTGAACTGTTTGTTGCTTCTAATTCTTGAATACGCCTCGTGGCCTCAGCCAGAGCCTTTTCAAGATGTATGCATCTGTAGACAAAAAGCAATAAACAATGAAAAAATAAAAAATAATCTAAGCAGGGCATCCTACAGGGTTTCTATTGTGTCTTAATATTTCAGAATGTCACTTGAATATTATTAAAATTCACAAAAATTCAGATGAAATTTGCCACTTTCTTCCCTTTATTTCTATATTATTTCTATAGAATTTTGCATCATGCTAAGTGAACTACCTGTTCGCTTTTCTATTGTTGTAATTTCATTGATAAATGTCGAAATATAAGTGTGAAACTTTGGAACCCCCAAACTTTGGAAACCGGCACACACTTTTTGGCTTTTTTTAGGGGCAGCCAACCCCCTGATAACAGAAGTAAACTGTGTTTGAATGCTTCTACTTTTAAACTGCATTACCTTATTTCCTTTTTCTTGTACGCAATATAATTCTTTATACCTTTGCTCCAGCTCACTAAAATAATAATAAAAACCTAACAGAAAATACAGAGAGTAAATGCAAACCTTTCTGTGAGAGCATGGTTGCTCTTCTCTAAATCCTGGGGCAGATCTCTGAGCTTGAGTTTGTCTCGCAGGATTTGGATCTCAGACTCATAATATGCCTTCAAGTCTGCCACATGTCGAGAGTGCTTCTCTCTCAGGTTCTGCCTTAGTCTGAAAAAGGGAGAAGAAAAGAAAAACTTTTTGATGGAGACTGGTCATGTGTAAAGTTACTTTATCTTAGTTACATATAGTTCAAATGTGCTGAAATAGTAAATCTTGTTATGAAATGCTTAACTATTAAACATGTGATTTCTGTTCCCTGCCTCTGGTTGTTGTGAAACACATGATCCACCCTGTCCTCATTTCAGATCCTTTTGAAAGAAAACAAGTAGTATGACTAAGGTTCTAATGGTGTTTGGCAGCATTTGGGAGTTCTTTGATGTCTTCAGAGATCCACATTACTCTTTATTTACAGTCATTCTGTTATTTTGCTTGTTCTGTTTTAGTCTACTGAACAAAGACACCCTCTATGCATCTCTACCCTGTACTATAAGAAGGGTCTCTCCTTCATTCTTTTTCCTGATGCCTCATTTTCTGAGGACTATTTCTTATTAAAATCACACGTTTAATTATAGATTTATTGTGGATTACCAATTTTGGAACCAAGACATAAAATTGGCCTTAAGACATAAAACTCTGGGATAGAGGTGGGCCTGATGGGCAAACGAGGGGTTGCTAAAAAACACACCTAAATTAGAACAAATTAGCATTAGAATAAACACTGCACTTTATACTTACAGAGAGACGACCACAGGATCCTCTAGGGATGATGCTCTTTCCATGTGTGGACTGACTCCATGCCGCAGAGAAGCACCAGAGGCTGAACAAGGCTTCAGGGTGCTGGTGTGGGTGTGACTACCCTCCTCTTCGCTGGCTAAGGGGGCACTGGCTCTACACTCATGGCTGTCTGTGTGGGAGGGCTGAACCTTATCCTGGGAGGTAGACAGGAATGCTTGGGATCTATTTTCCCATGGACTTTGCACTTTAGATGGGGCGGAAACACTGGAGTTATCAGAGATGCAGTCTGTATCTCCAGGGTTGGGGCTGCACTCCACCATGCTGTCAGGGGTTATGGGGGTCCCGACTCTGGGGTAGACGTGGGGCTGATTGGCGAACGAGGGGCTGCTGAAGTGAGAGGGTGAAGTGAAGCCAGACGTACGATCTGACTGCCGCATGTTAGCCGTTGGTTCCAATGTCAACATCTGAAGCAGAAACACAGATGAACTACAAGAAAATCTGAACTTATGAATGTGAAATTTAAAGTAAAAAATAATAAAGTGCAACTCATTGTGCACACAAGGCACACAACGAAATGAGGATTTCAGATCACTCATCCAGAGACAAGCATCTGCGGTCATGCAGCCAGAGACCAGCGCTACCGTAAGGCAATGTGGTTTAAGTGTCTTGCCCAAGGACACAACGCAGCGCACGAAGTCACAAGTCAGTTGTATTTTTATGGCCCTATTTTTTAAAATACTGTTACATATTGTATTTTAAGAACACAAATGATTAATTGTGTCGTTATCTTTATCTTTTGTTAAAGATATCTACAATCTTGGAACTGCAGAGCTTGAGTTATGTGACATACCTGCGGTGACAAAGGAACAGAAGTAACAGGGCCCTCCCAGTCTGAACGCTTACAATCTGCTCTTTGCTTGTTCTGATAGATCTCTCTGAGAGACAGCTGGGGTTCCTGACTCCCTGGAGTCTAAAGGAGACCAAGATTGTATTAACAGTGAATCACCTCAAATCCAAATGTGTACAATAAGCAAACCATGTATTTTGTATCTCGTCTCAGATGCCACTGTGAACTGTAATATTATAACTCACAAGACTCATGGATGCCTCTTGCAGAAGGAGATAAGCGCCACTGTCAAAGCTTTCTGGTAGGGGATGATAGAGCTCACATTCATTCAGACGCCAATAAGTGAGGCCTAAAACAGAAATAATTTACTGTAATTACTATATGCAATCATTTGGAAACATAGTTTGAAACCATATTTTTACTTCGCCCATATGTTCTGTCATATAGCAACGTTTGTTCATGATTGAAGGAGGATTCTGGATCTAATGATCCAGAATGCTGAAAATTATTTATGATTGAGTATAACGACACTGGGTGGTATCTATTGCAGTATCGCCTCGTAGAAAATTTGGGGTTGGGTGAGGTATGCTCTACTGAACATCCTTCTAGCTATTACATATTTCTAGCAATGCTGGCCACCCTAATATACACCAAGATAAACAAGAACTCTGGTAATTAGTTAATTCATCAGCTGATACCACTAGCAGCATTTAGAATAACAATTTGTGTGATAACCAGTGCTGATACTACTGTTTGTTTTTTTCTTGTTTTATGTTAGTTTTTGTAGAAACAATTAAATCATCATAAAAATGACAAGACCTGTTTTAAAGTCTTTCAGTTCTGCACCATCCTTTTTTTGAACATTTAGCCAGAACAAAACTGAATTGACACAAAGAATCTAAAAACTTTTTTGCTTATTTGCTGATATCCCATTATCTATCAACAGGGCCAATATGGACAAATATTGAAACAAATATTCAGCTGACATCTATTTTTAGAGCTTCAGTGTTGTCCACATTTTGTTAAAAACACATGACTTAGCCACAGTGTGAAAGTAAAATATAAGTAAAAAACTACTGTGAACAGCTAAACAAATGAGCTTGGGTCTCAAAAATGACGACTGCAGTTTTGGTTGTTTTATGGAGCTGGTTGGCTGGCTAAAACACAGAAATCAGCCCTCCAGGTGTGTGCAGATATATGTTTCCATTTTTTTTTCTACCTGGTGACGTACATCAAGCAGAAAAGCAAATGTACTAATTTGGGCCAAGATTAATGATGAAGCATAACTAGCAAGCACAAATATGGCAGGAGCTTCATCTTCCATAATAACTAACATTCTGTACTGTTTATTTTTATTTCATATGAATTGTATTTATATTTTGTATATATTTTTTATTTTGTATTATATGTATATATTTTGTGTTTTATTTATTTGTGTGTATTTTACAGTGGCCAAACACAGTCGCTGTGTGTTTTGCCTGAGTCAGTAAATTCTTACCTGAGGCTTCAGACATCAGGCTATCACTCCTCCTCAGGGGAAAAGAGCTGGAAGACGGCCCAGCTGGCTGATGCTGAAAACCAATAGAGATGAGTAGATTAGACTGAACAGCAGGAAAGTAATCAGGACTACCACAACAGACAAATGCACCAAAAACAAAAAATAATACAGATGAACACTATGCACTGTTTTGTTTTTTGTGTGTTTCACTGCTTATCTTATTCATGCATAATCTTATCTGTCCTGGAGAAGCAGCTGTCACCACTTGCTGAGTTATACCTGGTCCTGGGAATCTGTGCTCTCCAGAGTGTTTTGACTATGGGATTCTCTGGGGCTGCGAGGCTGCTCCTGGTACTCAGGCATTTGGGATGATGCTTGTCCTGTTTTGCTCTTCTTGGGCCTGAGTTTCTGCCGCTGGGCCCAGGAGGTTAACTGCTGGCTGCTGCTAACAGAACAGATCAGGGTAACTAAAAATATTATTTCTCATAGAAATGCTGTCTGAAAACTTAAATCCATCAGGGAAGCTTTGATCAGACATCTGTCCAATAATGACTCAAAAAGCTTGACTGGGTATTGTGACAATAAGCTCATCTAAGGCTGATCTAGTCCTTTGTTTTTCTGTATGTACTATGCCACACGTGAGCAGCAGTAATAACTGGAATTTTTTTATTTGACCTGTCACAGACCTTTATCACGTTAAAGACTTTTTCATTTTCAGCCAGATATGTGTAAATGTAAAGCAAAGTGAATGGGGGGAAACTCAACATATATTAAAACAGTTTGGCAGCTGAAGGTGTGCAAACCATCCCTTTTTCCACATCTATTTACGGACTACTGTTAGACTTTTTCCATAAATTTAAGAGCATCTGAAAATGGATGTTCTTACGGTTATAGAAAGTGTAAGTTAGAAAGGACTTAAGAAAACACCACAGTACCTCCTTCCAAGCACTGGTTAATGTGAAAGTGTTTAACCTTAGACATACCCAGAGGTTTTCTGCTGATACACTAGTGGGTCATTCCCTCCGAGAGTCCTCTCATTGGAAAAATCCTGCTGGCAGCCAGTGACACTTGTCTCTGTATCTTTCTGGAAGATAGTGGACCAGTGATACTTCTCGCTTCTTTGGCCAACATCCTCATCTTCCCCTGGTGAACCTGCAGGTTCCGGACCTGACTCCCAAGTAGACAAAGTCCCATATCCACTGCTGAGCACTGTGGTTGCACGCTCCTCCCGCTGGTTGGTGGTCTCGGACCTGGGGAGCGGAGGTGATGGGGAGCTAAAAAGAGTTTGGACAGGGGCTGCCAGACTGTCATTGTCACTGGACACATTTTTGGGGACTGTACATTCACTAGAGACCGGGGGGAAAATATAGTCCTTCATGTTTGTGGTAGTTTTGTTCACAGGAATTGGGGAGAACTCTGCGTGTGGCTGGACACTAGCCTGGCGGTTTTGGAGCTGAACCAGGGCCTTAATTTCATCCTGAATCAACTGAAAAAGATTAGTTGTTTTAGTGGACATGTAAACATTTGCTCTCAATGTACTTACTAGGACCATCTCTTTTTTGAGGTGGTCGAAATTCATGGGACAGCTCATGATGGTAAATCCAGTCTTACCTGTATTTGGCACTGGTATTGTTCTTGCTGAGCAAGTATTTGCTCTTGGTATTGCTTCTCAACCAGCTGAAACAGATGCAGCCATCGACCCTGTTGCAGAAAAACAAACATGGTCATGTGCTATCATTACTCACAGCAAGACATTCCCCTTGGTAAATCAACTGGGGGTGGAGCCAGGGTCAGTTTTATCACTGTCAATACACATTGACATTCCTGTTTTGTATTTATGCTGCAAAGGAAAACACTCATGGTGATTGCCCTAAACCTGTCTGAATTACAAAAGGCCAAAAGACTGAAGATTACCCAGTGATTCTGGACATTTACAAACACACAATTAACATAGGTCTGTACTACAAAGCAAGCGTTAAGATCAGTACACATTTATGAAGGTAGTTCACATCATACAAGGGAAAAGTCACCGTTGTAACTTATGCTGCACAACTAACTGGGCTCTGGAGCAGATTATGCTCTGGATCAGCTTGTTCAAAACCACCATCACCTGACCAATCAATTCTTTTAGAAAACAGCAGATAAAATACAGGTACGGTAAAAATCTCAGAATGTAAATATAACGAAACCAACCCAGAAATATCTCTAAAAGGATACAAAACTCAAAACTGCAAAAACGCCAATAAACTAAGAATCAAACAGAAACATTAAATAATAGAAACTGAAAGTCTAAAACTAAAACTGTGGGGTCATAAACCCAGGATTACAACAAGCAGGATAAGATTTGGTTTCCTTTGAAATTTTGAAAAACAACCTTGTTAAATATGTAAAGGCTAAACACATTACATTACCCTTTCTTGCAAAGATTGTTTTCTCTGTGCCCTACGCTGTTCTTAAAGATGTATTTAACATTGAACGACCCAGGATCCTCATCATCAGCAGCATTTCGATGTCTACTCATACCGTTTCATCTCTCTTCAAGTAGGTGGTTGTTCAGCCCCTGCTGAAAAAGAGCTACTTAGATCCCACCTTCAGGGTTCTAGCCAGGAGCTGATCGGCCTGCACCAGACTCAGGTACTCGTGCCGAGTTGAGAATTTCACGGGTTTGCTATTGGAACGGTTTGCTATTGCCACAATTAGCAAGCGGTCGCCTGATACTGCCAGGGTTTAAAAAGTTCTGAAAAAAGTAATTCTTCATCAGCTTCTTCCTTTCTTACAGCAAAACATCTTTGAGAAGTTTCAGTCAGGTTTTAGGACCAATCACAGTACAGAGTCCACCTTGCTATATAATAATCACCTCCTCATCCTCCTCCATAGAATCTCAATGCTGCACTTGATACGACTGATCCCAGCATTCTACTACAGTACCCTGGTGCTGGAATCTGCAGCATAACACTTCACTGGTTCACCTCATAGCTGAAAAATAGATCCTTTTAATCATCATTGGAAACAATTCTTCAACAGCTATAATTTGTTGCCGAGTACCTGAGGGTTCCATCTTAGCTCCCATCCTGTTCTTCCTCTACATGCTTCCTCTGGGTGAAATCATCAATAAGAAAACATCTCTTTAAATTCCTATGCTGAAAAGATTTTGTTGTATCTCCCGCTCAATATCAATGGTAAGTCCAGACTGGATAGCATCTTTTTATGCCCTGATGACATTAAGTACGATCTGAATGAGGCTAAAACAGAAATGTTCCTCTTTGGCTCCCTTAATTCTATCAGTGGGTTTTCCAATCAGCTTGGCAATTTCTCCACTATGTCAAACCTGGTCATTGGCTAAGAACTTATATTTATCTCTGCTCTCTATTGAAAATTAAGCCTTTTCTTTCGGTGAGAGATCTCAAGATTGTTATCATGCCCTCATTTATTCCTGCTTGGACTAATGGAATTCACTTTACACTGGTCTCACTCAGTTCCATCTTCAGCTTGTTCAAAATGCTGCTACTAGGATCCTCACAGGCACCCAAAAACAGAAATCATATAACACCTGCTTTAGCTTCTCACCATTGGTTGCCTGAGAGGTTTAGAATTGATTTCAAGATCCTTACGTTTGTCTACAAAGCCATTCATGATCTAGCCCCTTCTTACATCACTGACCTCTGACACCCCTCCTCTGTTTCCAGGTCCCACTGTCATGAATCACAGAATACGGACCCAAATACAGGATGTAGAAACATACAAGGGTTAAATTTAAACACACCTTTAATGAGTTTGATGAATGAAAAGCAAAACGCAAAGTGAATCCAGAGCAGCAGGAAATGCACGAGGACAGATTAACAGACACTGAGACAATGAATGTGCTTTATACATAAATTTCAATTGCGTTGAAAGCAAAAAAAATAATTCCCTGCACACTAGATGGGTGCAAGAACACGTGTATTTATGAAGGGCTCAGAAAGCACAGCTGTGCACCACAATTGTGACACAAACTTCCATTAGAGAGGGAGAAGAGATAGTAAGAATTATCTAGTGATTATCTAGTGATCTTCCCATACAGTAATTAAAGATTGAGAAAAGAGTGCAATGTACCCAAGTACACACTGAAATCCTTCAAGCCTGATGAACTGTGCTATAAAGTGCTTTTGCATTGTAGAGCATAACAGTTGTCTGTTCTCTGGAAATCACATCCCGTGTCTGAAAAGATCAGCAGCAGTGATGCTAGGTGGGGTGTTGAGGTCTGCGAATGTGTGTTGGGGTCTGCGAATGTCTGCATCTATCTTACTGTCAGGTGTAATTTGCACAAAAGATACATGTGACAACTCTGAAATGAGGCTCCCAGCTGCCAAATACAGTGCACAAGAACAAACTGCTATAGCAGCAAACTCTAACTATACTTCATCATCAGCATTCTACAATAACTACTGTCTTCCAGGCTCTGTGGTATTTTCCTACCTCACAGTCCTTCCAGATCTCAGGGTTTGTCTCTCCACTGCTCTGGATCTCCTGCACCAGGGCCCTAAAAGTTTCCAAGGAGCTGGGATTGATGAATGGGAGGGTCTTCCCTTGTTCAAAGGCTTCATCTGTGCTCAGACATAGACTCCTGTAACAAAACTGGATACTGTTACTATATTGTACCTATGTATTAAAATGTAATTATTATATATCAGGCCTATTCAATTACTTTTTCTTCTGGGTCAGATTTGAAAATTTTGAGAAATATGGTACCACCTGAACTAAATCATAAAAATAAATTAAGGAATTCACAATAAAGGGTTTATTCTGCATCATTTATTGATGAGCAAAATAATTAAAGTGCATTGCAAATTTTAACATTTGCAACAGTAAAGTCTTCTAAGATGTATTTGCAAAAGTGCATTTGTTGAACTAGGAAAGCCAACTGAAGCAGTGCTTTAAACATTTCAACGAAAGAAATTGCACCAAGTGAACATTTAATAAATGTAAAATTATAGCTTCTTCTGCATATTCAAAGTAATGCTGACTTGACTTTAGTGTGAGTAGTGACATGTTTTGTTTTGAACAATAGCAGTCTTTGGGATCAAATAAAACCTGAAGCTATTTAATCCCAGTCTGAATTAAAGCGGTAAAAATAATAAATGGCAAGTGTCATATTATTAACATGACACAAAAACATCCATTAAAGGAAAGTCAGAGAAATAATCATATATATGGTCAATTATAGTTCTGTAACAGGATTAAAAACTGTAACAGGATTAAATGGAAATCAGCAGGTCAGTTTGAAAAATTATATCAAAATTGGCAGAGAAAATTGCAGTCACTGCATCCTAATCAAGACTCCAACATATGTTCAAATTTCAATGAATAAAACAATCACAATGATGGACAAAATCATCTGCACAAATAGGTAGCAAATTTTAATGAATTTCCTTTAAAATATAAGTAAATTCAGAAACCTGCAACCACACACCTGCATTGGAAAGACTTCAAATATTTAAGAGATACTATCACAATGTATACGTGGGAAAATACTGAAATTTCCTTCTTATATAGATGTACTGTAATATGTTTTATCTCTACACAGAGACACTTACGTCTATTTGGCTTCAGCATCAGTAAGGAAAGTCACTATACCTAATCTTGTTGCATGCTGGTGTGATGTCCATGGGCCTGCACTCCACAGTGCCTCCTGTTGTTTGGGAGGTCGTGTGTCTCCCCTCAGAGACAGCCAGTCCTGAGGCTGACGTCCCCTCAGAAGACACCAGAGAGTTCTCGCTCTCCTTCCCCACATCCCCATCAGCACTGACATGGCAATGGCTCAAAGCCCCTGAGCTGGACACATCCTCTGAGATACTGTCATCTGTGGACATTTTTATGGGCCCATGTAGAGGAGGTCAGTCTGACAGCTAGGGACCAAAGGAAATGAGTTAAGAGTGCTGTTAATTTCACTTCCTTGTTTTCCCAACTTCAATAATAGGAAGTGTTGCTCAACTGTGAACAGAATAAAGCATTAATGCGTGAGGAACTGGTGCATAATACGTGTAAAAACCAAGAACAGGCACTAAATCACTTTGACCTTACATCTAGAGGCTGAAATAAAAATAAGCAACATAAACAAGACATAAACAAAAGCATAATGTGCAAATGTTCGGGATAATCTGTGAATGTTACACCCTAGCAGCTTCTGTCAGCCTATCTGCCATGACCTGTGTTTGATGTATGTGAGAGCTCGTCTGACCTTTGACAGCTAATTCTGTGAATGCAGTGAAGCATTCACAGTTTGTTGTTGTATCTTTATTTTTATTACTGTGAATGCAGTGAAGCATTCACAGTATAGTTGTTGTATCTTTATTCTGTGACTGCGGAAGGGCATTCACAGCATTGTAGTTGTATCTTTATTTTTCTTATTATTATTTATTATAGCCTGTTTTTTCCAGCGGTAATAACTTCAGCTACGTTTATGCTACAGAAACCGTTCCAGTATCAAAACGTTCGGCTTCTTCAGGATATTTATGCTATTCCTTCTCCGGTTCATAACGTCTATGGTTATTCATATTCAGCTTTTTATGAATTTTTTGCCCCATTCAAAATGAATGGGGATTCTTAAAAAATTCTTGAAATTCATTCAGCTTTGAGCTTGCATAACTTCAGCATACTTTCAGCAGGAGGCGCCATTCAAGCTTTAAAACGAAGCCATGGTTTTCGGCTATTCACTAGGTGTGTTGATATCTTTTATGGTTTATGAACAGTGACGGTTTAAGTTTAAGGACATTTTCAAATTTTCACCTTTTCTAGAGTGCTCATTCCAAACCTCAGACTGGCTTCAAATTTTTCAGCTGAAAAAAAATTTCTCTCTAAACTCCCGCTATGTCCACAGCATTCACTCTCCAGCCATCATTTCACCATCAAAACGTAGAGCCGGTTCTCTACCTTCAAACAATGTGTCTCTCAACTCTGACAAATGTAAACTGTTCAAACTGTGAGGGTTCAAGCAGAGACAGTACCCTCCTCCTCCTCCATCTGCCCCTATAGTAATTTTTGAGAGAGGATTTTCTCAAAACCCAAAACGAGCCCCATTTTGAAACTGCTCCCGTGACTTCATTTGTGAAAACAGGAAAATAAAAATGACACCACTGTTTAGAGCCGGTCCTTGTGACGCTCACAGTTCAAAAATTATTTTGATATGAGCTACGGA
>VUQK01043817.1:0-25485 GCA_015106715.1 Bujurquina vittata
CGACAAAGGAGCACAAGATGATTTAAAATCATTTAAACAAACAGTAAAAGTTCTTTGAGTCAGGTATGATCTAAACCACTTTAATGCCATGCCCTGAATACCTACACACTGCTCTAGACGAGATAATAAAATGTTGTGGTCCACCGTATCAAAAGCAGCTGTCAGATCTAAAAGAAGTAAAATCACAAAGTCACCCACATCTGTAGCCAAGAAAATGTCATTAAAAACCCTTAGCAGGGCAGACTCTGTGCTATGAAGAGGCTTGAAGCCAGACTGAAAGACCTCAAGGATATCATTTTTGTCCAAAAAGGCTTTCACTTGGCTATAAACGACCTTTTCCAGAATTTTAGAAAGGAATGGAAGCCTCGAAATAGGTCTAAAATTGGACAGCACAGTGGAATCCAGTCCAGGTTTTTTAATTAATGGTAACACTGTTGCATGCTTAAAAGTATCAGGAACCACCCCAGAGGACAGGCTGCTGTTAATAAAGGCGAGAACAGCAGGGCCCAATACAGGAAAAACCTCCTTAAAAAATCGAAGTGGAATAACATCAATCGCAGAGCCTGAGGGCTTCAGGTGACCAACAGTCTCACTCAAAGTAGACAAAGTGACAAGCTAAAACTGGTACATAACAGCAGAGCATGGAACAGAGACTGATGGGTCAGAAGTGGGAGATGATATGAGAGCCCTAACTTTTTCCACTTTTGCCACAAAGAAATCTCGAAATTTTTCACAAGCCTCAGGTGAAGGCTCAGCACCGGTAGATTGAGGGACATTCAGAACAGAATCAATGATGTCAAATAGTGCACGGGGCTTGTGAATATTTGCCATAATAATATTTGACAAATGCTCTCGTTTGGCATCTTTCACGGTTGCCGGGTAGCGACTCCAGTACCGCGGCCACCCACTGCACATGTTCTGTCCAGTTTTTTTTTTTTAGATACACCCATGCCTTTTCACTTCATTAGTACCATGTGGGACACTGCACCTTCAGTGTGGCTTGTGAGTGAATGGAGGGTTTTCTGACTCACCGACACTGAAGCTTGTTTGGTTTGGGGTCCATACAGCTCCCAGGAGAGAAAGTGGAACTTTACTGTGAAAGGTGGTCAGGTTCAAATAGGAAGTGACTTGAGTTTGTTCCTCAGGAGCATAATCTACGCCATTCTGACCAGAGGGCGACCCATACCGCTGCTCATTGTCGCCTGCTCCGTCATCTTCTGCTCACTCAATGGCTTCCTGCAGGGACACTTCCTGCTGCACTGCGTCCACTTTGAGGACACCTGGCTGACACACGCCCGCCTCACTGCAGGTAAGTCACAGCAACATTCACCAGTCCTCACAAGGCTCTTCCACCATTGTGCTGAAAACGTTCAGATTGGGTTGAGACTCTAAGGATTGTGGGTAACACTGAGTACTCAAACATCTACCAACATCCTTCAAGTTTTTCAAATGACTCTCGATGTTCCAGTCATTCGGAGCAGCAAAAGCAAACACCATTGAGCCAAAACAAGACTGGGTCCTCAGAGTCCTTAACAATAAATATTGTGAGGAATGGGTGTTGTGTCTTGTAACAGACCCTGGTTGCAGGAACTGACATAGGTATGAAGGTGAATAACCTAAAAGGGTCTTATAAATGAGAGTAAACCAGTGAATATTACGGTGAGTATGTAAGGAGGGCCTTTTAACCTGAGAACAAAGCTGACAATGATGCGATGAAGAAGAAGCATTTGTGAAAAAGCAAATTGTAGAATGATAAACTGATCACCGCCTGGTGGTGTGTTGGATCAGGTGTCGGGGGGAGGATGCTGGACATACCCGGCGCACCTTAAACGTATTGTGAGAGTGCGCTGGGAATGCCTGGCAGAGGCCCCAGTCCACGAGACCTTTAGCTCCCACCTCCAGTAGAACTTCCACAGCATTCTGAGGGAGGCTGAGGATGGTAGCTGTGTCCAAATTCAGGGGCTGCATCCTTCGAAGGACCCGGCCTATGTAGACCGGGTTCTTCGCAACCCTCAAAGACTGCAAAGACTGGAAGTGAGGAGCTGGGAAATTGGACGGTCTAGCCTTCATATCAGCATCGCCTGTGGAAAAGAAGCTGTTGAATCGGAGCGAAACTTTGCTCCGTTTTTGTGGTTTATTTTTGTGGTTTAATTTGAATTCTTTAATTCAAAATAATTTGTTAAAACAAGCATAACACATTTCAACATCAAGGAATACAGGTCAGTGAATGATTAATTTCCAAATATATTAACAGCCGTCTAGTCAGATATTAATGTTGAAAAACAACTATCCAGTCACGATGCTTAACTTTAATTTCAGCCAAACTGATTTGGTCAGGAACAAATGAAACACTGAAATAAACTAAAAATAAAAAAATCTTTAAGCACTTAAGTTTCTTTAAAACAACACATTATAAAGGAATGGCAATAAGGATACTCTAAAAACATCATTCATAGTGTGATTATATAGTACATGACAATTAAGAAAATAAAAGGTAAATTGGGCTCACACAACACAGATAATCCAGAAACAAACCTTATTAAATGCATCAGTACAATAATCCAAGGCCAGATAGAAAACAATTAAACCAATAAAATATAAAATAACAAGCAACTAAGTGTATCATCATCATGTGCCATGATGATGATGCCAAATTGCCAGCTAAAGATTAGGAAGCAGAGCCAATGACAAATAAAAATAAAAGTTTCTGTAGATGGCTAAAACCTGTAACTTTATTAGTTCCGTAATTACCCAGGGACGAGATACCAGTAAGCAGGTCCAATAGCAGCCAACAAGAGATGATCAACTCTCTTTCCTGTTTGTGTGTTTGAAGGTTTCCTTGTGTTCGTAGTTGGTATGATCATCAACATCCACAGTGACCACATCCTGCGCAGCCTGAGGAAACCCGGAGAGGTCATCTACAGAATCCCCCACGGTACGCCAGACCCCCTCCTGCAGACATAGTAGATACTGACTAAGCATGGGCCACACGCTGACATTTTCACCCACAGGCAGGTGACGGCTGTGAAGCCACACCCTCATTGGATAATAAGTTCCCAGTCAAGTCATTATCCAACAAGCACACCATAATCCTCATTTTTGGCACTCAGAACGATCTATTAATGCTTTATTCAGTGTGACCCGAGCTGAGCTGCTGAGACCTTCCTCATCGGGGCAGAGGGGTTTTTTCCCACAGACTCTGTAGGCTATTCCCCTCTGCTGGCACTTGAGCATTTGCATTGGTTTCCAACATCTGAGGTCATAGATGCTAAACTCACTGTCTCAGAAGCCAGTCAGTATCTGTGCGCAACTGTACAGCAGCAAAAAGGGAAGAGACTCCACCTGGTGGTGGTATTCAGTAGCTAAAAGTTAATCATTCACAGCGTTGCAGTTAAAGCAGCAAAGAGTAAAAATTTTCCCAATGTGCTGAAGGCCCCAGCCTGTGGGCAGACCGTCTCCTCCATGTCTTCCCATTAAGCTGCCACTGTCTGTGTTTCAGGGGGAATGTTTGAGTTTGTGTCCGGGGCAAACTTCTTTGGCGAGATTGTGGAGTGGTGCGGTTACGCTGTGGCCGTCTGGTCTTTCCCAGCCTTCGCCTTTGCTTTCTTCACCATCTGCTCCATCGGGCCCAGAGCCTACATGCACCACAGGTAATCCGCCTCGAGTCCTGCTCCAGACTTTGTAGCGTGTGCAGTGCAGTGATGACTGTGCGCATTAAAACAGCTGATTTTGGCTATAAACTCAAACCCCATTGTATATGATGAAGAAAGCTGAACCCATGAAAAGTGTTCCCCTCTGAAATGACTGAAACTGTATTGTTGTGTGTCCGCAGAGATTACCAGCAGAAGTTTGAGGACTACCCACGCTCCAGGAAAGCCGTCATCCCCTTCATACTGTGACCTGAGGTCAGCGGACTTTGGAGACTTTAATCGTCACACATCAGTTTCCAATAAAACTCTGAAGTTCTTTACTAGCTTAACTATTTTTTTTCTAACCAATATTTATGCATTAATTTAATCCCCTCTGATCATATTTCACCGTTTTCCTAAGATAATGATGTATTAAAAACTTCAAATCTGAAAGGTTCCATTCTGTAGTTATAAAGCTCCAAGTATTGGACAGCTAGGATGAGTGCACAGAAGCATTTTGGAAACGTTTGGTCTCCAGAAAAGTGAAACCAAATGAACTGAAGAAGGTGTTTGTGTCAGTGCTGCAGCTCAACAGGAAACTGAAGCTGCTGACTCAGCAGCGTGGGAAGCATTCATGCAGGTCTCAGAGCACATCATTATGGAGGGCATGCTGAAGCGTATCAGCGAATGAGAACCAGAATGTCCCTGAAGATGCACTCAGCCGTGAGCATGGAGGATGTTTTGATCAACATGTAAAAGTGATGAAAGACCGATATGAGGGAAAGGTGAATCTGAGCACTGTTTCTTCTTACAGAAACTGATGTGCAGTACAAGCACAAAAGCGAGTGCCCCAAACACTTTTAACCTTGTTTTATTTTGAGCTAAATTAACAGAAATAAAAACATTAAAACAATTTCAGTGGGGACAGTTAAACTTCCAGAAATGCGTTGATGTATTATATTAATATTCCCCAAGTGTCAAGACACCAGTGATGTGTGACGTGCAGGCTTATTTTTCATGTCTGAATTCAGAGAGCAGGTCTGAAGCTACCAGCAGCACACGGATGGAGGTGGTAAGGTGCTCTGAGAGCTTCAGCTAAAGTGGTGCTTTTCACTCAGTTTACTTTTGCTCATTCAAACAGACACGTTTTTGTATTGAAAAATACAAAAACTGAACACGCACTGAGAGCAGGAAGGTAGAACCATGAAGACAAAACTTCAAAGTTAAACAGGAAGTAAGAGCTAACTGAAGCTGGAGGAGAAAACGGGAACCACGCAGGTACACAAGAGAACACACATCCCCACGACAATGAGCTGAAGGACTGAGCTGGGCAATTTTATTGGCTTTAGAGATTTTCTGGGGGATCCTGGCTGACTTTAGTCCAGTATGTTCAGACAAAACAAGCTTGCTCGAGATGAAGACCGGAACCTCAACCTTGCTCTCATTTTACATTTAAAGTGATGTAAAACATTTGTGTGAATGCATTTTCTTCATTTTCTTTTGTAATAATAAAAAATCATTTTAAATAATTTTAACTGGTTTTAAATGTCTTTTTTTAAAGTGTGCTGTAATATCAGAAAACAAAAAATAAAACTGAGCTGTGGACCCCTCAGAGGTACCCAGTGACCCCGTGGAGGGGCCCCACCATTAGTTTGCTAACCAGCTGATAACGTTTCCATCATTTTTCTTCATGGAAATCTGCTTCTGACATCCATCCAATGACTATAATAAAACAGCAAAACCTGTTTTGATTTCAGCTTCTCGGTTTTTTAACCTTGTTTTATTTTCTTTGATCGCTTGCTGAGCCATTTGTATGCTCTTTGTGAAATATAAAATTAAATAAAACAAATATGAATCATACTGTATGAAAAAACTTTTTTTTAATTGTACGTTTTTTGTCCTGCTTTTATTTTGAAGTAGTGATGGTCAAATGAAGCAATAAAGCAGTATTGAACCACTTTGCCAGTTTTATTGAACATGGGTTCATTCATTCAAAGGTTCATTTCAGTGACATCTGGTGGGGAAATAGCAGACAGCAAACACTGTCACTGTGTTCAGCTGATTCAGTTCACATGTTGGCTAGGATCTGGGATTGAGAGAGGGTGTGCTTTAGGACACAAAGTAGGTGCAGGGAAGGGGGGTTGTGCTTGTATAACTCGAGATTCATGAAATTTGGGGATGGGAATTCAAAGGTTTTTATTTAAAAATAGGAGTTTTTCCACTGTTTTTGAACTCAAGCGATTTCTTTTTTTTGCTCAAAACTTCTCCAGCTTTTGAGAAACAGGGAACAGATGAGGCTGTTATGCACAAATATTGTTTAGCCAACAAGAACAAATGCAGGTAAACATTTCTGTGCTCATTCCAGTAGGCCAGAGGATCCTCTGATCACTGCAAGGGAGGATCAGACACGTATACCTGAACTGTGGCACCCGACGTATGATTCCTGTGAGCGCTTGCCAGTGTAGCATCTCGATCAAAACTTGTCAAAAGGCTGGAAGCTGAAAGCAAAATAAAGATTTGACAGTCATTAACACAGACAAGTTTCAGTGTGTGTGTCTGTGTGTTCATAATTACCAACTTACAACTATCTGCGGAGGTTGGATTTTGTGGATTTGTTGCTGGTTGAGATGAATGATCATCTAATGGAGTCTCCACTCGTGTGTGCCTCACCAGTGCTGCACATTCAGCTGTAAGTTTGCGTGCAGCATTGTGGGCCTTTTCTGGAATGTAAAATCCGATGGTTTTGAATCTTGGATCCAGCAGTGTGGCGAGTGACAGGACAGTTGAGCGCTCAAGGTTGTCAAACTTATATATGAGGGTTGCAGTGATATTCTGGCCAAGAAGTGTTGCTGTTACGTTTGTGGTCTTCAGTATTACTTCCCCGGTTGCATGAAATAACATTTTCACAAGTGGAATCACCATTGAACCTGACACCCTTTTCTCCTGGGACAGTTCCACAGTTTGCTGCATAGAATGGGGAGAGCACCTGGAGACACGCTGCAATTGTTTCATATTCCTCAGAAGAGAGAGGATGAACATCTGTCTTAAGTGATGCCAGAGCTGCCCCGACTGTCTGCCTCTTTTTACAACCAAATTTAATGCATGTGCAATGCAAACAACATGTCGCACGGCAAGTTTTTTTTGCAGTGGACACCATGTTTGCAGCAGCATCAGTCACCAGGCATTAAACTTTCCACTCAAGTCCCCACTCCACCATCAGAGACCTCTGAGCAGCTGCGATGTTTTCAGCACTGTGGTCTTGGGGGAAAGGCAGCACTCCTAAAAGTATAGTAGCCATCTTCATATTATCCAGGACACAATGACAATTTACTGCCAGATATGCATCCGTATCCGTGGAGGTCCACATATCAAAGGTGGGGTCAAGCTTTCCCACAAACTCTCTGAAGCCTGGATTGTCAACGATGGTAAAAGGCTGAGTCCTTCACCAGCAAATTCACCAGAGCCTCATCCAGCTCCTTCTTTCGGTGGACTAAGAAAGATTAAAACAAATTAAACTGTTATCTGATATCATGTTACTGTAACATTTTTAGTGGTGTGTAGAATTGTGTGGATAAACATATATTTTGTGCATGACCTACCATGAACAGTGTTCTCCTGCTTGTTTTCATGCTTAGCTCTGTAGTGCCTGAGCATCGAGGACGTATTGTTATTATACGCCAAACAACACAAGCACTGGACCTGTGTGAACAGCAATGATCACACAAGAATACAAACTGTCAAGTCATATAGACGCCACTTAAATCACCACACATGCAAAAGCAACTGTGACTGACCCCTTCATACGTCATCGGTCACGTAACTTGCTCTACTGCAAATCACGCTTTGAAGCAGTGGTTCAAAGAGAAGGCAACTTCGAGTTTGAAGCAGGGATCGGAGCTTCGGCATCAGACTGACGTCACTATTTTGAAGCGTCGCTCTAGACCGGAAGCTTATGCGTCGCGGGGCCGGATCCACAACAAACATGGCGGACGGTAGGTTGATTATGGGCCATTGATCGCGTTTTCCGCAGGTTTTTGTTGTGTTTCAGGTTCTTTGTTGTGCATTTCTGGCTTGATTGGATTGTTTAATAAACACTTTGAGCCGCAGCGGTCTCCTTCGCTTGCAGCTGACGCTTATTTAGCGAAAATGAACCGTGATTGTGGCGCTAAGCTAACGCACCGCCGCCCGCAGCGCGCCGCAGATTTCAGTGAAACGCGGCGGAGCTTCGGCCCCGTTAACCACTATTTGGCGTTTTACGGAAACACAGCCCGGGATAAACAACCTGATCCAAGGCGTTACCTTAAAAAGAAATAAATTCGGATATTTTCCGCTGACGGCGTTAAATCCTGAAACTGATTCGCAGATGTTCCCTTTAAAATTCATTTCAACTAAACTGTGATTAAAAACCGACCATTTCTGCGATCCCCCACTCCTCTGTGTCTAAACAGCTGGATTTATACATGTTTCTTTTGTCTGAGACTTTTTATGAATACGACATCAGCATCAAACACAGAGATACTTGAGTTATTTTTTAGAGAGAGAGAGAGATAATGTTTATTTGTCACATGCACAGTTATAAACATTATTTGAATGTATTATTTGAGTTTCTTTGCACCAAACATCGCTCAAAAATCACTCACTTTATGCTCATTAGGTTTAGCTAAAAGCATAGAGGGAGATCCCCTCATGTTGAGCTGAAACGGTGAGTTTATCCATCTGTTAATCAAATCTGTGATCTCCTTTGAATCAAACACGCCATTAGGGTGCTCAGTGTCTCCTTTACTCAGCAGCTAAAATTCACATAAATCTGTTTAAATATAAGTTCAGTGTGTAAAAGTACTTAAAGCATTCATTTAGCTGTGACTTAGCGTCACCTGCTAATCGCAAGGTTGGTGTTTCGATCCCTGGCTCCTCCAGTTTGAGTGCCAAAGTGTTCTTGGGCAAGATGCTGATGTCTTCATTGTGAATGAGTGAATATTAGATGGAAAGCTCATGTGAATGAATATGAAAGATGTATAAGAAGACGTCCATTTAACCTTCAGACTCATTTCTGTGAACTCTCAAAACAAACAAGTTAAAAAAACCAAAAACAAACAAGTGGTTTGTGTTTCAGATCACACAGAGGCAGAGCAGTCCATGGAGGGACACACACCTGTGAGTAACACACACACACACACACAGGTGTGTTCAGTCTGTGACGTCTGTTCTCTGATCAAAGTGTTTAAACGGGAATCCTCCTGCAGGTTTCTGAAAACCCGCATGCAGAGTACGGCCTGACAGACAACATCCAGGTAACGCATACACACTAACACACACACAGAGTCCTGTGCTTGATGTGAAGCTCTCTGCACTCCCATCATGCTTTGCTGCTGCTCCTCAGAGGACAGTGGAGAACGAGAAGGCGAGCGCGGAGAAGATGTCGAAGCAGAAGGTGGACCTGCAGGCGCTGCCGACCCGGGCGTACCTGGACCAGACGGTGGTCCCCATCCTTCTGCAGGGCTTGTCGGTGCTCGCCAAGGAGAGGTCCGCATGCACACACGCACACACACACACACAGAAATGCAGTCTCACAGCAGTTCATCCGAATCTCCTGATTTATGTCCCTGAGCAGTTTTTCCTTCATCGGCTTGCCCTCCCGCTCACTCTCACTGGCTGCACTGCCAAGCAGGTTCAACACATCCAGGATATCTGGATGCGTTCTGTTATCTGACTTCACTTAACCTAACATGAGCTGTCAGGATCAGGGCTCACACAAAGCTGGTTATCAACTCAGTAAATCAATCTAGGGCTTGTCAGTCTAACTGCAAGTGAAGCGTTCACAGGAAGGTGGCAGCGTTTGCAGCTTCTGACCAATCATAAACAAGGACACGTGTACTGGCAGCAGAGCGGCTGATTTCACAAAGAGATAAAACCGTAGAAAAATCGGAAGAGGTCAAACACAGTGAAAGCAGCAGTGAGTGTGTGTGAACTTTTTCACACTGGAAAGAGCTGCTGCATTAAGAAAGTTTATTTTACTAATGGAGGATTAGCCTGTTTCACAGGCACAGATGGGTGCCCTACTTTCAGGCAGCGAGAACAGAGAACAGGGAACTGACTTAAAGCTGAAGGAAATGGGGAATAAAGTTTCTCAGTATACGACTGGACTCAAGAGTTTGTTGAAGCTGCTTTTGCTGTATTCTGCAATATGAAACCGCCTCCTTCTAAACGAAATCTTGGGAAGAAAAGGAACAGAAAAGCGTGTGAGAAAAGGACTCTCATACCAAAACTATGAAAGGAGCCACAGTGAAATCTTTTCTTTTGATGCTTTCTTGCCAATGTGTGGCAGGGAAGCTGTGCTGAGATATTATAATGACAGGAGCTGGTCTCCATGTTCACATGAAAGTGCGCTCTGCTGTGCACTCAGTGGATCTCCTGCTGTACAGAAGACTTTCGCTTTTACCTGGAGGATCTCTGGGCCAACGTCTCCTGATTCTAACTGCACCAGCTGAGAAGGTCCTTAGAGAGGGAGTGATGGAGCGCTGCAGTACTCGGTCACTTCCCTTTTCAGCTCTGGCTGCTCCTGGACTGCAGCATGAGTAAAGGTCTACCCCAGCAAATTCTCTAGAAGAGGAAATTACCTCCTTTTAGGAGCCAGGACTTTGATGTTGCTCCTCCCCATTGATGTCCTGCTTCATCTCCTGCACCATCGATGAGTCTCCATTAGGGTCTTTTGTCCTTTCAGTTGAGCATCCAGAGGAGACGCATTGTGGGGCTGCTCTCCTCTGCCAGGAGAGTCGATGTCTGCTTCTGTGAGAGTGCACATGTCAGACTCACCTCTCTTCACCTAAGGAGACTCAAGGTGGTGCAGACTGCAGGCTGGTGCTCCACAAACCTGCCAACCACCTCATGCCCACTGCTCCACCAGGTAACTTGTACTTCTCTTGAAGTAGGTGTTTTGCAGTGGGAAAATGTAGTAATTCGTCTCAGTGTCCTTAGCACCCTCAATAGCACGTGGGCGTGGCATTTCTAATGCAGGAATGTACCCAGTTTAGACACAGCAGCCATGCTGCACCATCAGTAACAAAAACCAAACACTCATTATTGTGCTGCTGTTCCTCGAGCTCATTTGCTGCTCTCATTTGGAGCAACAGAACAGCTGATTTCAGGGATACATCAGTGATAAAAAGGGGAGTTACCTGTTAGAGCCATTGCACCTGCTTTCTTCAGCAGTTCCACGACTGTGTTTTTGGTCTCGTTGCAGAGTGTGGGAATCGCTGCGTCTGTAAAAATATCGCCCAGGTGTCTCAGCACCAAAGTGCATAGCACAACATGAAAGCTGATGATGTTTCTCAGCGACTGAATACGGATGCAGGTCCTCTGCAATAAACGTTGCAGTCGTTTCGGTGGCACCTTGGATGAGGCTTGTTTGATGGCGCTCCGGTTGACGGCTGCTTTTCTTTCTCCTACAGGTGGAAACACGGTTCATAACGTTCACTGTGATTCCAGAATATAATTTTAGATTGACAGTTTTGATGAGGCTCTTGTCTAGGTCGTTTTCCCCTTCAGCTTCCTAGAAGCTAACAGATCTGAGTCCGGATCGCGGTCTGCCCACAGCGAAGGATGGTGCGCTCTGCAGGAAGCGTTTTCTCTGAGGAAACAGATTTCACTTTGTTTGCATTATTAAAAACTCTGTCACAGATTTCTTAGTACTTCTGAAATGCCACTAAAACCCGATGAAACGCCTCCTGTGAAGGTTTTCCTGTTTTCTCTTTCAGACCTCCGAACCCGATCGAGTATCTGGCTGCGTTCCTGCTGAAGAACAAATCCCAGTTTGAAGAGAGAAATTAAAGACTCATCAGTAGAAACTCATTTCTGTTTATTCATCACCTGTTTTTTGTTTGTTTTTTTAATCAGAAATAAAGGACATGATAGAGTACCTGCCTGCTGGGCTTTTATTATGAAAGGATGATTCTGCTCTTTGGTGCCCCTCTTGGTGGAAAATATTTTCTAAATAAGTGAAATATTTTTCTCAAATTTAATAAAGGTAAAAAGGAATTTAAGATTTCTTTTAGGATTTCAGGATCTTTTTGAGGAAAAACATTTTTTTTTAATAATAATTGAAAAAACACTTCTGACTTTTGAGTCAAAAAGTAACGAAACAAATTTTTTCTAAATATTTATAAGGTATAAATATTAGGTTTATATGTCTGAAATTTATAATATATTAAATATTTGTTGAAATGAAGTTCATGATTTTTTTTTTTTGTCCAGAAAATAATTTTCATTGTAAGAAGGAAAACATTGAATATGAGACAGGAAACCAAAATCAGGAGCCAAATGAGGCTAGATGCCCAGACTGTAATAAACTTTATTATTTAGCTTGCTGCACAGCTTTGACTTTATTGTACAAAAATGATGAAATCAAACATTTAAATCAAAATTGAATCCTGCAAAATGCACAGACCCATCCAGGTAGCATTAAAGCAGGACGCTGGCTGTACGGGGCCCGACAGCCTGCAGTTTCAGTTTTGGGTGTTTTTATTTGAATCCAGGAAAAACAAACAAGAACTATATTAAATATATAAAAACCTTCCAAAATATTAATGTTATAATTGGTGTAATCAGTTTTCAACAGTCAGTTTAAAAGCTTTTTTTAAATCTCAGTTTCTGTTCCTTTCAATTCTTCAGACTTTAACACCTGCTTTATGCTCGCTCTCGTGCACAGATGAGGTCACAGCTGCAGGTGTGCGCTGTGCTCTGGTGTCATTTCAGCTTGGTGTGCATGAGCAGGTCAGTCTGTACTGCCGGCACAGGCGCTCCCACATTTTACTGGTGATTTCTGAAAATTATTTCATTCCTTTTGACATCTTCTACATGTGGCGGTTCTTTGAGTGGCGTCACTTATGGTTCAGGAGAAGACTGCAGCAACTGGCTGCCACTAAAAATGCTGATAGAGCTGTGGTGATGTCACAGTTGGAGCGTGACGCGATCAAAGTAGCGACGATAGACCAGACATCAAACAGCCTAAACACTGTCTTTAAAAAAACAAACAAAAAAAGAATCCAGCTGTTTACTTCCTGCCTGCACAGGAAGTGTAGAAATGTCTCTGAACACTGATTCTTCTCCTGTCCCATATCTCCTGCTTCAACACAACGTTTCAGCTTTTTACACTCTAGGATCTGGATGACATCACTGAGACGGGAGAAGCCCCACCCACTTCATTCTGTTTACAAAAGCAGCCAATTAGGAAAAAAGCCAGCTTAAACAAGGGTGGAGCTAAAATGGTTTGTTTCAGTCAGGATGACCTGAGGGCTGCACCGAGGCCCAGCATGAGAAAAAGAAGAATTATTCTGAATTGGGAATAATGCAAAGCTGCTCTGGCAGCTTCAAAAAATGAAAACACGGAGCTGGAAATGAGCAGAATCGTTGCAGCTTTAAATAAAGAGGATAACAGTGTGAACTTTACTGTCTCATGGCTCTGCTTTGGCCCGTCACTCAACTGACGAATAAAAAGCCAGAACAGGCGTCTGCAGTGTATAATCTACAGTCAGGTTCTCAGGCAGCTTCTGAACTTTCTCCTACAAATGGATTTATTTATGTCAGGCTATCCAGATATGAAACATCCTCCTGAGACTTCATCTCCCTGAACGAAGCTCCATGATCATCACATCTGAGACGTTACTGATGCTAAAAAAAATGAACCACTGCAGCCCTAAATTTCTGCTGTGATTGGAGAAAATCCCTGTTAATCATAGGTTAACTTTATATGAAATATTTATACGTGTTTTAGTGTTTAAAAAGAAAGAAACTGCATCATTGAACTGGCGACTTACGGAGGCCCAAAGAGTCAAATATTAATAAAACTGCACACTAAATGATATGAAAGTAAAATCCTGTTATCTCACCCCTTTGCATTCATTTCATGTCACTCATTTGTTTTTTTCTCTCCTGGATCATATAAATACAGATCATTTTGGATAAAAGCTGAAGCCTAGAAATAAACTACAACTCCCAAAGTACACATCAGCAGGAAACATCCAATCAGGGAGCTAGGAGCAGCTTCAGATCCAAATCAAGCATGTGGACTGACCCGGGGAGCAGCTGAAAGAAGCTTTGTGCGTATTTGTGTTTTTAATATTAAACTCTCTGCGCCTCTGTGTCACCGCCCTGAAATGCATCACACAGGGTGAGCTTGTCTTTCAGGTAACAATGCAGGCAACTTTGAGCCCTAAAATGTCGTCGGGTCACATGACCCACTCAGACGTCCCACCTGTTTCCTGAAGTCAGAACAGCAATGAGCTTAAATCAGAGAATAATGACAGGGACATGACAAAGACTGTACACACAGAGTTTAAGGCCGAGCTTTTCTATAAGTTATCTGTCAGCAGGTGAGCTGATTTAGAAACACACCTGAGAAGAAACAACCAGGTAACAGCCATGTCCAGCTTCTGTAATCTCTTACATCACTTCCTGTGGTTTGAGGATCAGCGCGGGAAACAATCTTTGTGCATTATATCAACAAAAAGGCAGCAGTCCAGCAGGAGAACGAGGAGACGGATAACATAGACGTAAACAGGAAGGAAGGTGAGGTGGGCGGCGCTTTGTCTCAGATGTAAAACTGGTAAGCGGCCAGGTTGTCCATGAAGGGCTGAACCAGGAAGTCTGTGGAGAAGTAGAAGACGAGGCCGAAGGTGATGGAGATGGGCAGCGCCGGCAGAGCTTTCTTAAAGATGGCCAGCAGCAGCAGCGTGAGGCACAGACCCTGAGTGAGGCACAGGTGGGGCACAGGTGAGGCACAGTGGACTCAAACAGTCACAGTTAAACACAAGATCAGTTCAGGGGTCTGTTTTTATTTTTCTGCGGACTTCTGGTCACATTTCTATTTAGTTCACAAACATTAAAAGCATATGAAGGAAACACATCTGAAGACTAAAACATCGTTTTAATAAATAACTTCTCACAGTCGAGCTGTTTTTTATTAAACTCAATGCTGCGCACATTTGGTTTCTAAGCTGCCCGCACTCATATGTAAAGGATCAGTCCACAAAGCGTGGTGGAAACGCAGGCTCGTTCTTAAGCGTTTCGCCGGTTCATTGAAACCAACACCAGCACTGGCACCTCAGCAGAGGAAACGTAGTATGACTGTTTCTTCTTCATTCACCTCTTTTCACTCTGTTTACACCCCACTCTGCATTCATTCATTAGTTATTATTAATCTCTCTCTCTCTTCCACAGCATGTCTTTTGTCTCTCTCCCCTGACCCTAATCGTAGTTTTTCCTTCCCGCTGTCACCAAGTGCTGGCTCATAGGGGGTTGTTTTCTGGAATTACTGTAGGGTCTTTACTGTACCTTACAATATAAAGCACCTTGAGGTGACTGTTGAGATTTGGTGCTATATAAATAAAACTGAACTGAACAGGATAAGCGGAAGTGAATGGATGGATGGATGAATTGAATTAAACGTGTCAGATTTAGCAGGTTGAGCTTTTTGGCCGATGCTGCAGATTTAAAAGAGCTGATTTTGGAGAATCAGCGACCATTTTGGAACACTGTTATGAAGATGTTTTTAGGAGAGTGACTGCTGTTTGTTGAGTGTAGATTTTGTCAACTTCTCTAAACTTATATGTGTGCATGAAGATTTTAAGGAGTGACTCAGGTTTTGTAGAGCTTTTCGGAATTAGAGGTTTCCTTGGATTTTTGGGGTGTGAGTGTAAAGTTGATTCTGGGAGGGTGATGAAAGGGAGTGAGTGTTACTGTCAGCTTTTGTAAAGGACCTGCAGGGATTCTTTAGATGATGCAGATGCTAAGAACCAAAGAAGCTTCACTGTTTCTTTCACTTTTCTAAAACTGACACTCACAATAAGAATGGCAACGAAGCAGGCGAGCGTCGTGTTCCAATCGCCGCCGGTCGCCGCAGCTTTCCCAACCAGGACGCTGTAGAAGATGAAATCTCCGAGGCCCAGCTTCACTCCCCCTGCAGACGCAACAAACACACCTTTAAAGAACAGCAGACTGCATGATTAAACTTCAGGCAGCCGATCGACGGTGGACTCACTGTCCTCCTCCGTGTCGTCTTCTGGAAGCAACCTTGAATGTCGGCTCTGAGACTCCACCCTCCCATCGCTCTGCTCTGACTCCTCATCTAAAAAAATGAAAAACAAAAGGCGTCAGAGCGGCTCGTATGCTGGACGAATGCACAAAGGAGAAATGTGAATCTCTTGTCGGTGTGATACTGGACCTGGTTCAGAGCGATGAGTGTCATCCGGGCTCGCCATCCCCACCGTCCACACCATGGCAGCTGAACACAGAGAACATGAAAGTGGCTCCATCGAGTTCCTTATTTTCAATTGGTTTGTTTATAGTGAATGGCTTCAGTCCAGAGCTTCATGATCCCCTCAGAATACAGTTGTAAGAACTGTGATCTTGGCACTCTCACACAGCGCCACCATCTGGTCAACAATAAAACCCTATAATGTCCAATCTGTCGTTTGTGACATAGCACATTTCAAAAACTGTTCTCGGACTTCCGGCGACAAGTACTGTATTAATCCTATCTTGTGTATGAAGCGCAATTTCTCAGCTTTCAGAAACCGTTTAAAATTTTCCGAACAGTCACAGAATTACGATAATTCAAAGTTCCTGTGATCCTTCTTAAACTCGATCATTTTTAGATGATATAGCTGCCTGGCACTGAGCAGCTTTACCTGTTTAAAGGTCTAATCTATTATTCTGCAGCTGACTCTGACCATTCATTCATTTCATTATTTTTTGAGATTCCAGGAAGTGAATCTCAAAGTGACTTTGAAGGTTTCACTTCAAAGTCGTCTCGCTTGCAGCTCCGAGGCGCTTCCACTGAGCGCTCTGTGATTTCCCCTCTGGCGTGTGCAGAGAGCAAACAGCCACGTCTGTTCAACCTGACCCGACTTTGGTGTCGAGGGTCTCCACCAGTTTACACCAGAGACCGAGCAGTGGTCTTCAGAGGCCGGTCCACAAATCGGGTCAGAGACGTGGCTAAGAGGATGCTCCGTCGCGGGCACAGAGCAGACTAAAAATCCAACTTTGGTCGTACCGCTGCTCGTCAGATATAGCTCCCTGTGATGGTTTAGCATCTGAAACGCTGCAGCATGCACTGCAAATAACAGGACTTTCACAGAGTGACTGAAAAAAATCCAGAGGTGCACAAGAAGATTGTGAACTTTGCTCAATAATAACTGCTGACTCTTAAACATGAGAGCTGGAAGGACTCACAGGAGTAGATGAGAGCGGGGAAGATGGGCTCGTTCCGTTCCTGAGCCGTTTCCACCAACATCCTGAGAGGACCCTTTGGACATAGGACGGCCACGAGGTCTGCAACAACACAAACATCCTGAGCGAGGCATGATGGGAAGACTGAGATCGCTCTGTGTTTAGACTGAGCGCAGGTCAAACGTCAGAGGCCCTGTCCGGGTCTGAAGCCTTGACTCACCGTAGATGGAGATGGCTCCCAGGATGACCCAGGCCGACCACTCGGGCAGGTATTTGATGAAGACGAGGGCCATGAGGGCGCTGATGAGGATCAGGTAGGCCTGCTGCAGCTGGAGGGGGCCCTTCCAATGGATGCAGATCATCCCCACCGCCCCAAAGTTCCAGATGATCACCGCCACTGTCGGGTAGTCCATCGCCAGGTTGTAAGTCTTAAACACCTCTCTAGGAAACAGGAAGAGCAACATTAGACCCTCTCTGATAAACACGCTGTATCAGGCTGTGGTGTCAATAAAATTGTTTGATCACGGGACTCACCCCAGGTACATGAAGCTGAACCAGAAGAGCAGCATGAGGGAGGACAGGATGAGCCAGCCGTGGATGAACTGAACAGCACAAACACATCAAACTGTCACTTCCTGCTCAGGACGCAGGGTCCCCCAACTACAGCTGCACACTCACAAACAAAGTGTTTTACAACTGCTGTAATATTTAATATGCATTATATTTCCATGAAATGGAGTTAAATAGGTTTCAATTTCTTTCAAAGTGTAACAAAAAAAGTTTGGCAGTAGTAAAAATTTAAAGAAAGAATTAAAACATTGATATAACTAATGAGATAGTTCAGCTGAAAGTCACTCAGGACACCAAAGCAGGAGCTGCAGGACAGCAGCTGCTCCACATCACCTAATACACAACCAGCAACACTGAGATATACACGTCACACCTTCACAGAGTCCAGGTATCTTGGATTTAGTCACGTTGCATGGGTTATTCCACATCATAGAACACACAAAACTCCGAGTCCACCCAACTTGTCGCATATTACTGGTGCTGAAACCGCTTGTTTTCACCTGTTTCATCCTTTTCTTGTTTTTGGATGAGTGGAGATTTTATCTTTATAATTTCATCAGTGGCAGCTTCATCATATCTCATGCTCCTGCACTACAGAGTGGCTCTACTGAACATGATGGTATTGACGAGGGAGGGGGAGGAGCTCACCTTATAGCACCGATACTTGTAGAGGATGACCAGGAAGATGGTCATGACTACAATGACGCTGATCATGATGATGGTGTTCAGGACGGAGTTGAGGAGCCGGCGGCCGACAGATGAGGTGTTCTCCGTGAACGGCGTGTAGATCCTGTGGGGAAAAATCATCACCGTTAGCTGTGAGTGAAGGAGGAAGAGGAGGAGGAGGAGGAGGCCGTGTGGCGGCTGAAGCGTGGACCTACAGCTGCTGGTTGGTCTTCTCCGTGTAGAAGCTCACAGACTTAATGGTGGCGACCACGACGACCATGCACAGGGTGACGGGGATGAAAAGCATGATAACGTGCTTGGCTCCATACTTCAGGGTCAGCTCTTCTTCCTCTGCTTCCATCTCCTGATCTGAGCCACCGCCGCCGGCACCATCTGCGGAAGCTGCAGCTGCACTTCTGCTCACCCCCGCCTGCACCATCGGAGGGCGAGATTCAGCATCAGTGTGGCGAGAAATGCAGGTATGAAACACTTGAGAGATGCGGGAAATGGAAACTGACCTTTAATCTTTTGGTTGGCGTGCCGTTGGGGGGCGTGAGGTCTGAGTCTGGTATGTAGGACGGGAGCACGGGAGTCTCCGACTGGACCAAGGCCGATCTTTCGGTGTAGATGTCATCTTCGCTGTCGGAGGCGTTCATGGCTGCCTGACATTGCAATGACACAACACAGCACGAATAATCGGATGCAACAAGAAACAGGCGGCTGTAGCTTCACCTCAGGAGTCCCTGAACTGGACCTCTGGACCGTATTGGTGCTGTTGGAGGCTTTTGGAGCATTTCTAATGCAATTATCTAAGTTATTTGAGACATATTTGGATAGTTGACCTCAAGTATTTAAACAACTTCTTTTAGGGAGCGCCACAGCAGATCACCTGCCTCCGCCTCACCTTATCCCAGGATCTTCCCCTGTCACTCCAGTTCTCTGCATGAACCTCCTCTGAGTTCTTCCTCTTTCCTCCTGCCTGCAGCTCCAGTATATCGTCTTCTCCCCAGAGCATACATCTCTCACTACAGATCACAGTGTCCTGTAAACCTTATAGTACACAAAGGCTCCTGCCTGACCTCATCAGCCAGTCCATCACCTTCACAAACAGGAAGGGGCACAGAGCTGATGTAATCCCACCCCCACCTGTCATCTCGGTGCTCTCTGTCCTCATCCATGTCCTGCACCACCCTCATACAGACCTGCTGTTTGAGCTTAATCCGAAGACCGAGCAGGATTTATCGCTTTAAACGCGAGCTGCTTTCATTTTCCTCATCTGTCCGCTTTATACACAGCGAATTCAACGAGACTGAATGAGGCGCAAAGTGCGCTTTTTCCGCTCTGGCTGCTCTTTAATCCGCTCCTCTCGGTCCGGCCTGTCCGCAGGGGAAATCAATGGAGGCGGATAGTGATCGAGCAAAGCGATAAAAACAGAGCTTACCTGGATTAAAGAAGGAGCCACCGAAGTAAACACCGACCAGGGGACCCGGAAGAAGGCAGTCAGCTGACCGACACAGCACGTGATCCACCACGACGTCACCGGTAACGTCACAGCGTTGCCGGAGGAAATGAGCCAGAGCCGTTCATGTGGTAATCAAAAAAATCGTAATCGATTTGTTCTTGTATTGCTGTGAAACTGTATAAACGCAAAGCCTCGTAGTAAACAGGATGTTTTAACACGTAGATACACAACGCCTATACATATGTTTGTCGTGGAAAATTGTTATCGGCTCATATTCCATCAATTCCGCGTACAACATCTTATTGATTCCAGGCCTTTTAATTATTTTTTCTTTTAGGCATTTTACAGAATTGTAGTTTTTTGTATGTGGAATTTCATGGGAAATTTTGATTAGTAAATGTTTCTTATCATCTGCCTTCAAATTTTCCTATTTTATAGTTTTTGAAGTTAGATGGGTAAGATTACTGTCTCTATTACGCATCTGTATGTGCATGTCTGTGTGTTGTGCCGTATCTTCTTTGGTGTATGTGCTTCTTGGAGAAATGAGCCTCGCCGACACGTCTCGTGCAACAAATATTTTATTACAAAACAGAGTGTCAAACAGGTACTTTCACAAAAGGGTGTGCAAAGATTATATACTGTTTCCCTTCTGTGTGGAGAACATGATCATAGAGTTGTTTATCATATGGATGTATGGTATTTGAAGAGCAGGAGAGCCCAAAGCGGCCCTCTGTGCTGACGTCAATTCAGCCCAAACTTGAGGCCTTACTGTTAAAGGAAGAAACTACACACATGGAGTTTAACAGCAGTTTGACGCTCAGACACTACAGTTGTGTGAAAGGAGAACACGAAGGACAGAACATTACAGGACAGTCAGACCGGAGCTTTGCAGAGGACTGTAAAAAGATTAGTGTCTGAAAGGAGCTGATCGTCCTCAAACACAGCTGATGTGTTTATTACGCCACGTAAACGCAAAACTTTCCCTCATTCCTCATTTTGCGTAACTCAGAATACCTTTCCACCTGAAGACATTCTCCAGCACCCTGCACATGCATAAAACATGAACCTGACCTCTTATTTAGGTTGGGAGCCAAAATCCACAAGGTGAAAAATATCCACAAAGAATGCAATAAATCCAAGAAACACACGAGAGGCAAGAACACACAAAGTGCAATAACAGAGAGTGACAGAGACTGCTTACAAGGAGCCGTGTGTGTAACTGTAATCACGCATGAAGCTGCGGGAGACGCAAACCCTGAGCAGCAGCTGCAGGAAGAGGCGGAGCAACAAAGAGTTCAGCGTCATTTTCCTGGAGTGAAAGTTTGCGGGAGTCGCAGCAGCGGCTTGTGTCTGAAAGGATCCGAGCTGTCTCAAACACAGGTGAGTACAGCCGATCGCATTCATGTGCTTATTACGCCGCGTTGACGCGAAACTTTCCCTCATTCCACGGATAGATATTAAACTATAGATGATCAAAGTTTAAAGAACATGAACACATCTCTCTGTTTTTCAGACTTCAGTCACATTTCTGCTGCTGAAAGTAGGTTCAGAGTCTCTGTGCAAAGAGCGCGTCACTGACAGGTATCAGCGGAGCGCACACGGACCGAAACACGGTAAACTGAACAATTTCCTTCACTGATTTAGATTAAAATATTTAAAATATGCAAATAAACAAAGTCTCAGAATCGGCGGTGAAGATAAAGATGGAGCGCTGAGTGACTTGGAGGAGGTGGGTTGCATGAATGACAGGTACCCGGTGCGATTTCAAGTATGCAGAGTGGAGGCCGATTGGCTTGAAGAAGGCGGGCAGGAAGACGATTGGACCAAAGCAGTGACGTCAGCTCTACGCGCTAAAAACAGCAAAAATATGAGATTATACATTTTTCGGAAGCAAATCCAGAGATGAAGCAGAAGCAGTTGCAGCGAAATTAGATATTAGACCCCAAAGTGTCTGTTTTGAAGAATCTGATTTCATCTGACTTAAGATGGATTTTTTTTTTTTTCATCAGATGAAATCCTGACTGTGGAGGTTTCTACTCTATTTGTTTTTGACACGTATCTTCTTTTGAAGTCACGGTTAAACGTTACCATGGCAACCAGAGAGCGTTGTAGCGAATTGTCCGCGACACCTTAAAGGCCGGTCTGTGGCTCAGAAAGGGTTGGGGAGCGCTGCGATAAGAGGATTCGAGCTGCTCAGCAGTCCTGGGTCTGCTTTGTCCTGTTTTAGGTTTCATAAGGTTCCAAATGTGAAAGCTCTGGACTGCAGGTATGACGACTGGTGGCAGTTCAAGGGTTGAACATGTTAAATAGCCTCAAGAGAGGACTTTTTTCAAGTGTTGATAACTGCTTCAACTGTAAGCACAATAACAGGTGGCCTAAAATCTGCATGAAAAAGTGAGCAATAAAATAAATATTCTACTCATACATTTTTACACAAGTAATATTTTGTAGACAGAGGCTTGACCTCATGGTCCTTGGATCCAAGACCCAGGGTCTATTATCATTTCAGTTACTGCATTTTGGGAGTCCCTGTGTTTTGTCTCGTGTGTCAAGCTTGCATCTTTTGTCTCTTGCGCTCCCAATTAGGCCCACCTGTGTTTCCCTGGTGTTTTCCATGTTTCTTAATCACCCCAGTGTGTATACAGTCTCTACAGTTTTCTCCTGTCCCGTGTTGCATCCTTGTGTGTCGGTGCTTCCCGTCCACTGTGCGTTTTTCATCTGTGTTATTTCTGATCCAGTTTTGTAATCTGTTGCCCTGGCCCCGTCTGGCTCTGTCCTGAGTTCCCAGCTAATAAAGCTGACGTTAAGTTTAGTTCTATCCCGACAGAAGAACATAACCATACAACGGACGCCATCGACTCTGACCTGCACGAGCAGCGGCGGGTCATTCATGCCTTCCTCACAGAAACCCACCTGGTGGAATAGCCCCAGCTTGTCCAGGTCTCACCATGGCAGCTGTGCTTCTCAACAGCTGTATCTCCTCCACCTGTTTTGCCGGAGGCCACGGTGCAGCAGATTGCTCTGTCCACATTGCTGCTGCCAGAGCCAGCTTTGTTGAGGAGAAAGCGTGGCTCTCAGCAGTGAAATTGGCAGCCCCATTCTGCCACCACCTTGAGCTCTGCACAGCCAGAGCAACATCTGTTCACTCCTGCTGGCCAGCCCATGTGTGCTGGGACCAGGAAATCTGTGTATTATAATAATAATATTGCATGGTCCTTAGGTCTGGGCTACAGGTTTTTTGTAATTAGGGCACGAGCACAACCTGTGTGAAGGCCCTATTGTAATTGCTTTGGACATTTAGGCAAATTAATTGCTTTTTAAAGGGCCTACACATGCTCAAGATGTTATCAACTTCATATTTGTTTTGTCTTATCTACACACCAGGGGGAATCTAAACTTCAAAAATGGTGAATTTTCACCAGAGGGCGTGGCCGTGACGCCACAGTGAATTTCGATCATTTGCCAGGAAGTTTTGATTGCCTCTCATTATCCAATCTGGATCAAACTTTCTCAGTAGGATGACAGTCTTCCTCTGAACACATACATATGATAATATTTACTGACAGTCGCAGCGCCACCTAATGGGTACAGAAAATGTCATGTTTTACACTTTGAGGTACAGCTCCAAGGTGGTTGAGCAGAACCATCTCAAACTTCCCCTGGAAAGCCTTAAGGAATTGGCCTTACATTGTTTTCAAAACTGTAAGTTTTTGGCAAAGGATGTGATCCTGGCAGGATGGCAAAGTTTGATGTTTCGCCATGAAGGCAAAAATGGCAGTAACTCAAAGCCACATTGCCCGCTCTGCATCAAACTTGGTTTGATAAGCCTCCTGCCCTGAACACGATATGCATCAAGTCCCTAAAGGTTAGAGCACCACCTAGTGGTACCTGGAAATATCATGAAATACCATGTTTTTTGGATCAACCCCGGAGCTACATTTTATCTACATATCTGAAATTGTGCAGGCTCATGTAACATCCTAAGTCTCTTGAACCCATAGCCGAAACCCTACAGGAAGTTTGCCATTTTCAATTGAAGGTGTCACTTTTTGACATTTTCAAGCCTGCTAGTTTAGGGCATTTCACTCAGTGAGACCAAAATGGCTCCAGGTCATCTAGACAAGTAGCCCATCAAAAGTTATTCATGGTTTTGAAGAATATTCGGCGGCCTTGTCACACCAGGCTATTGAATTTGGCCTTCGTTTTTCTCCCTTGCCACAAAATTGTTTGTGCTCTCGTTCGCACATGCTTTGCCCGATCAGCCTGAAAATGTAATCACTCATGTACAAACTCAGGCTGAACCCATAACTATGGATTCAAGACTATAGGTGCAATAGCGCCTCCTACAGAAGTGAAGAAATGAAAATTTGTATGACGGTCCACAGAATTAGTTTCTCTGAATTTGGTTTCTCTGAAATGCATGAAAACTTGTTTCAACATTCCTGACATCATCCTGTTCAAAACAGTCAACGAGACCGCAGCATTGCCACAGCTGTGACCACACCCCAAATACTGCATTGGGTTTATATGAAGAGCAAAAGATTTTGTTTCGCACAAATGTATAAAATTGGTTACAGACATTCTGTACACCATCACGATCAAAAAACCTCCGGGGGCGGCACGACTTGAGCACGCCACGGGTTGACGCGGGTCTATCTGGCATGTTGATGTCCTGTTTTACCTGACTAAGCATAGATAGGTTCCTGCTTATAGCAAACATTGCTAGTTAGATAAGAAATGAACACCCTTAGCAACACTGTAAATGGAGGATTAAACCTGAACTGAATTTGCTTAGCCCCAAAATCTGTTTTTTAGTACAGGCTGCAGGGTAGGTGAGCTGATCTTCATGTTGATGAAGCAAAATCTAAAAAGTTATAAAGATATTCACCATTTGACTTCTGTTCTCAGGGTGCAGACATGTATGCTGCCAGCAATCTGCGATCTGAAGATCAGTTTCTGTGCTCCATCTGTCTGGACATGTTCACTGATCCAGTCACCACACCATGTGGGCACAACTACTGCAAAAAATGCATCACTCAGCACTGGAATAATACCAACGATTACTTCTGTCCCATGTGTAAAAGGGTTTTTCAAACTAAACTTGTGCTCCATGTTAACACCTTCATCACTGAGATGGTTGCTCAGTTCAGGCGTGAAGCTCAGCAGAAAACCAGCAGTTCAGAGCAACAAGCTGCCAAACCAGGAGAAGTTCCCTGTGACGTCTGCACTGGAACCAAACTGAAGGCCCTGAAGTCCTGCCTGGTGTGTCTGACCTCCTACTGTCAGACTCACCTGGAGCCTCATCTGACAGCTTCATGTCTGAAAAGACATCAGCTGGTGGAGCCTGTGGAGAACCTGGAAAGCAGGATGTGTACGAAGCACGATAAACATCTGGAGCTGTTCTGTAAGACCGACCAGACATGTGTCTGTGTGTTCTGCTCTGTTTCAGACCACAAAAACCATGAGTTTGTTCCTCTGAGAGAAGAATATGAAGGAAAGAAGGCAGAGCTGAGGAAGACTGAGTCTGGAATTCAGCAGATGATCCAGAAGAGACGACTGAAGATTGAGGAGTTCAAAGAGTCAGTGAAGAGGAGCAAAGATGCTGCAGACAGAGAGAAAGCAGAAGGTGTTCAGGTCTTCACTGCTCTGGTGGAGTCTGCTGAGAGAGGCCTGAAGGAGCTCATAAAGGAGATCGAAGACAAACAGGAAACAGCAGAGAAACAGGCTGAAGGCTTCATCAAAGATCTGCAACAGGAAATCTGTGAGCTGATGAAGAGAAGCTCTGAGGTGGAGCAGCTCTCACGCTCTGAAGACCACCTCCACCTCCTCCAAAGCTTCTCATCCCTGAAAGCTGCTCCACCCACCAAGGACTGGACAGAGGTCAGCATCCACCCACCATCATATGAGGGGACTGTGGTGAGAGCTGTGGCTCAG
>VUQK01043819.1:0-51467 GCA_015106715.1 Bujurquina vittata
AACACTTTCCTCCTCAAAATTAAAAAAAAAAAAAAAAAAAAAAAAATTAGCCTGCTTTTTCTCATCTCTGTTCTCCTCTCTTCCTCATCAGTCTTTCTTCTCTTTGAGATTGTTTTCGTAGGGCTAAACTTAGTTTGTCTTTGCATTAGTGACTGTGAAGTGGTGTCTGTCTTTGCATAGTGATTGTGGAGTGCTGCTGTTGTGCTGTGTTGGTTTGTTAGATTGTCTCTCCTTTTCTTTTTCTCTCTTTTCTGTACTAACGGTGTGTTCTGGCCCAGCCTTGGGTAACACGCGCTCATACAAACTGCTAGACTGGAATAGTGTCACTGCAGGTATTTCCCCCCTTTTACTGCTCTCACCCACGGGAATGATGGCAGCTCAGTGAAATTAAACTCAGGTCTGCTTAGTGCATAGAAAAATAACCTAAATAGTCATCAATGAATTGAACATAGCCTTATATTGCTGAAAACGGCTGACTTCAGTGAGCTGCCATCTTCCTCTCTCTAATCTCTGTGTGTGTGTGTGTGTGTGTGTGGGCGCGTGTGTGAGTGCTGAGCTGAGTTGAGCATGCCCTGTGTCCCCACCCCACCCCATCCAGCCTGGCCTGGCTACCCCACACCCAGCTCATCCTGCTGCACAGAAGAGCTGCTGCTTTTCACTAACGTTGTCCCAGCGCTGTTTCTAACGCTTCCCGAATGAACATTGTGGTCAAACCTGTCTAGACCAGAGGAGGTTTAGGAGGTTTACTTTGTCACAAAAAGCCACTGAGGCATGTGCATCCTTAACTCACTGGGCCGTATTCATACTGAGAGAGAGCGAGAGAGCGATGAATGGATGCATGGAAAGCAGATGCTGGGGTGGGTGGCAGTTGAGGAAAATTAACCGGATCTGGGACTTATGGTGGGGATGGACGGAAAGGGGTGAGCTCACTTGAATAATGGACTAGATTTGATGGACTCTGGTGAATGAATATGGCCCTTCTCTGCCCATGACCACGCATGTGGTCATGAGCGTGCACGTTGGTGAGCCTGTGCCTGTATGACATAACTGCTTTTGGTTTAAAGAAACCCATCTTGTGGGCCTGATGCCTGACCATCAGTCATTTTTTTTCTTCATCTCTTCAGTTTGACTGCCCAGTCTTCCCATCCCCACATTCCCTCAGTCATTCCTCTCCCCTGTCTCACCTTCCAGTTGAGTTTTGTCTCTTTTTTTTAAGGCTCTGTCAGCATGTAGCCCTCCCAGGGAGTCATGGGGTGAAGCTCAATACTCTAATGTAGCTTATTTCATGTCCTCTTTGTTCAGCAGCCTAAAACAACCATATGAGTCAGGTTAAGCTATCAATTTACAATGATTTGGCTTAAAAAAAAAGATGTTTGGAGCAAAGCCTCATGAGAATATTGAAACACACCCATGGTTAAGCCTAAGTATGATGAAGGCTTGATCGTTTAGAAATGAATAGCTCTGTTCCCAGGATAGGAAAACATGTTTACAACCAGGCAAAGTAGCTTTGCTTTTACCACATTTTCTTTCTATGCTAGTGCAGCCAGAACATGCATAATGGCTGGTGACTGTGTCCTTTCTGTTAGTCCAGCTAACTGAAAAGACACAAAGAGAAGGGAGACGTGAACGTTTTAGATGACATGCACTTATGAAATAATGCAACTAATCTTATCTAACCATTGAGTTTGCCTTCATCATCATTCTCAAATTCTCACAAATCATTCTCAATGTCACTTTGTTTTACAAAATCGCAGTTGGTTTTGCCCTGCTTTGATACATAAGCTAACCCATGAAATATCAGAAAATACAAACTGTAATTTTGGCTGTTTGTTTATTTTCTGGTAAATCAAAGCAGTCGGATTAGGCACCAGATTATGTCTGATTTTCTGTTAGTGTTGTTTGGACTTGTGAGGGTACTGTATTTTTAACTTACAAGTAGGTGAAGTTAGAAATGCCTTGTGAAGGCTCTTTGATTTAGAATTGTGTGTTCTGCAGATGAGCCGGAGACTCGCGATGCCTGGTGGGAGGAGATTCGCCAGGAGATCAAATCTCATGCCAGAGCTCTCGGTTGCCATGCGGTTGTAGGGTACAGTGAGAGCACGAGCATCTGGTATGTAATAAGTAAACACACAGAAAAGTGGTGCACTTTAATGCCAAGTTTGGTATAAAACACTTTGCTCCTTATGATTTCTCTTGTTGTGTTCTCATTCTTGCTCAATATTTCTTTTTTTCTATTTTTTTTTAATTTCTCTCTTCTCATCACAGTGAGGAGGTGTGTATTCTATCTGCATCAGGCACAGCAGCCATCTTGAATCCTCGGTACATGCGTGAAGGCTGCCTAGACATCGGTTGCACTGACCACAGGTTGGTTGTTTTTGTGTTCACTTCAAAGTCTCAGGCACTCTAGATGTCAGGCATATGTGTACAGTTGATGACTGTACACCTTTTTGGCTTTTGCTATTTTCTAGGTTTGAGGACCCGTCTCCACCAAACTGTGGCTTCTGTCACATCCCGTACGATGAGCTTAACATGCCGTTTCCCGCCCAGCTCACGTATTGTTACCATTGTAGACGGCAAAAGGTATCAAATACAGTTAATTTTGCTTGTCTAATTCAAAATCTTCTGCTCATTGAAAGTAGTAATTAGCTGTTTTTTTTTTTGTTTTTAAGGTTCCTGATGTGCTCTTCACAACAATTGACTTGCCATTAGAAGCAGCTGTTACAGGAAAGGGCTGCCTTATCCAGGCCAGGTATGACCTCACAAACCCTTCTTGATGTTGGCAGTAATTTTAAAAGGCCTCAAAGCATTTTAAAAAGATAACTTGGTAAAAAGAACACACACCCACAAAGTAAAGCATATTACAAGTGTTTACAATCCAGCGCTAAAATATAACTTTAAACAGGTATATTTCAAGCAGCATCATGAGCATCACTTTTGCTTATAAACAAGGCATCTCCACTATGTAAATGGTAAATGGACTGGTTCTAATATAGTACTTTTCTACTCAATATGAGTACTCAAAGCACTGCATACAGCATCTTATTCACCCAATCACACACACATTCATACAGGCAATTTCTACATCTAAGTGCTTTCTAGCTGACATTCACACACTCCAGTGAACACATCTTGTCCAAGGATACTTTAGCATGCAGACCAGCAGGGCCAGGGATCAAACCACCAACTTTCCGATTCTACCTCCTGGGCTACAGCCACCCGAATGTGCCTTTAATGCCAGTGCATCTTGTCTTTCAGGCTGTGTCGTCTAAAGAAGAAAGCCCAGGGAGAAGTGAATGCAACAGCCATTTCTAACCTGCTGCCTTTTATGGAATATGAGTTACACACTCAGCTGATGAATAAACTGAAACTGCGGAGCATGAATGCTTTGTTTGGCCTACACATACAGATCAGTGTTGGCGAGAACATGCTCCTAGGTCTAGCTGTAGGTCAACATTTTATGTTATCAATTAATTACGCCACAATGTTTGCATCTTAGTCCATTAAATACCTGTGTGTTCAGTCTGCTACAGGTGTATACCTGACAGCTCTGCCTGCCCCAGGGGGTATCCAGATTGCAGGGAAGACTCCAGGAGACCTGAACAATGAGCACCACATATTGCCCATTCAGAAAAGGATTAATGACACCATAGCCCTGAACAAAGAACTCTACCAAATAAATCCTCCGGTGAGATATGCTACACTTGTTGATATAGTACGTGAACTTACAGAAGCTGAGCTTTGCCATTGAGCCTGCAAAGTTTCCCCTTTCATGTCAGGTTTGTGGCAAAGTAGGTCCACACTGCAATAGCTGAGGTGCCTTTTTAGGGAAATCTGACTTCTGTTAGCCTAAAGCACGTGACTTAGCCAGTATGAAACCTTTAAATACAAGACATATGGCCGAAGCACCCAAAGAGCCTTTCAGGGTGAAGAGAACTATCCTCGAATGGCCTTATTAATGACCCGAGCCAAATCTGCAAGACCTATTCAACTCACTAAAGATCTGATTAAAGAAAGAGGCCCTAAACTTTGTCTACTGTGCATTAAAGGAACTGAATCCCCCACACAGTTCTTTCCATACTGATTTACAGCCTTCTCAAGTGAAAGACTTGACACGCTAATCTTTGCTCCTATTCTATGTTAAAGTTGAGCAACATTGAATTGTCCATTTATGCCCGGGCTGTATATTCTGTTCTTTGTTAATCATGATAAACTTACCCCTGTTGTCTCTCTCTGATCATTAAAGAAATTATTTGCCCTGGACCCTGAGGTGTTCTGCGGTATAAACATGGTACTGAGCATGCCAACCTTTAGCTGTGAAACACAGCAAAGCATGACAAGTGTTTCACTCTATTAATCACAGTACTACACCACCTTTTACTTTAACTTTATTGCAGCTCTTAACCAGGAACTTTTTTATGTGGGACAATTTGTACCCAAGGGCTGTAGAGTTATTTTATAAGTTATTAATGTACTTTTACCCTGCCCAATCACACGCTCATCTGCGTATATATATATTTGGGATGTGTGTGTGTGTTTTCCCCACTCCTTATTTTTCCCAATTCATACTTAAATTAACACCAGCCATGAGTGTGTGTCAGTAAAGCTGACCGAGTGAGTGAGAGCATGTGGATTGTTACTAACAGTCATTCTACTAGTTGTACATCAGGACAGATGTTAGAGACAGATGTGATCTGCTGTGGTGGTTTGATTTTTACTCTGGCATCCTGTCAGCTCAGATGCGGTGTCTTTTTCCTTGCAGGAGCTGGCAGAGGAAGGGGTGGGCTCTCCAATCCCTGAGCCAAGGCAACGATCCAGACTTTTTCGCTCCCACTCAGAAAGCTCAGACGAACTGTCAGAACTGGATCTGTCTCACGGCAAAAAGGATGCCTTCGTCCTGGAGGTGTTTTGTTTGTACATATCTGTACAATACACCAATACAGTGGGAGTTTAAATGGTAACTATATTCGGTCCCTCCTATAGATCGATGACACCGATGCTGTCGAGGACATCCACTCCCTCCTTACTGATGCACCTCCCCCCACAGGTAAGGGCTGCACACTCACTCTAATGCAGATACAGCAGTTTGAATCCGGAAAGTGTGAAAGCCCTAGCAAATGCCATAGTTTCTCTGTTTCATTACATCAGCTTCAATGTTTTCAGGTTTCTACAGCTGCAACACTGAAAACATGCCTGGGATTTGTAACTGGACTTCAGGAGTACAGGTACAGTTTGAATGTAGCTGTAGCAATGATACCAGATAATGCAGATCAATATAAATTATTTTAGGAATTGATACATTTAAGCATTAATTTAGATCTGTGTAATTCTTTACTGTTACAGATGTTTACATCAGTGAGGGTCTTGAGGTTGAGCAATGCCAATCTTACTAACCAAGGTTTAAACAAGACCTTCACTGACCTCTGTGAGAACCTGCTGAAGGTAAGAAACCATCATTGAGCAGGTTTCACACTTTTTTTGTTTTTTTTTTATGATACTTTCTGTGGTTGTTTTTGGATTTAGATGTTACAAGTATACAATTTGTTTGTTTCAGAGTTTTTACTTTAAGCTGCGCTCCATGATCCCCTGCTGTATTTGTCATCTCAACTTTACCGTAGCAGTGCCAGAAGAAGAGCTCATACAGGTGACTCTTCAGACCATCTCTCATTTGTCAAAATGAATGTAACTGGGAGAAAATTTTGTATCCACTGCTGTTTCTTTTCTTCTAATCCTCCTGTGCAGGTCACAGTGACAGCCGTTGCCATGACCTTTGACAAGGAACAGACTCAGGAGAAGACAGCTGAGAAGCCCGTCACCAAAGGTTGGTCTCTCTAAAATAAAACAAAACACAAAACATTTTTGTTCTGGCCAGATTTTAACTTTTACTACTTGCCAAAACTTTTAGCTTCCATGTGATTATATGCACTTTACTTCAGTTGCAGCTCTGCTCAGATGGACTGGTTTCACATCGCCCAGTTTAATACTCTCAATACTCATCAATCAAGTATTAACTCATTTTTAAAGATTTTCTGTATGTGCAGTATGTGAGAAATGTTAGTTGCATTAATAGCTTGGCATGTGCAAAATGTTTGGAAAATTTCCAACCTGTATCTATGAGGCGAGCTTCTCCTTGACTTCAAATCATGTAAGAACTCAGCTTAGATAATATCAATGTGGAGCAAAGCTGAGTATTAGTGAAGAAGGAAAATGGAAATATCCTTTTAGGATCACTATAAACAGTGTAATCCTTTTAAGAAACATCACTGCTGCTGTGTGTTGCGTATCATGTGGAGTACAGCATGTATGTGTATCTTTCCAGGGAGCATTGATGCTGAAGAGCAGCTGCAGTTTCCACTGGAGTTGTGTGCAGACCCGTCCTCCTCCACTCAGACAGCATCCAGAATCTCAGGTATCTTTACCATATTCTTTTTTTAACCTCCCTTACCTCAATCGTTACCCTGCTCCACTAACAGGTATTACATATCTCCTCTAACACATCATATACAGTCTCTTTATTCACCCCAGCTGCAAAACTCAGCCAAAACCAGCTGGTTATAGTACGATCAGCAGGTAAATGAAAAGCAGTGTGTAGTAGACAAGTGTGATTTTTTGTTTTGCTGTGAACTTAGCTGACAGTCTTTGTGTTAGGCTTTGTGTTCATAAAGCCTTGTGGATTACACAGGAATGGGATAACAAGGACTGAAACGGTGGTCAAAGCTAAATAACACTTGCTGTGTTAGCCTTGTGGTAGTAGTCGCTCTTAGCCGAAGTCTTCCTTCCTTCTCAAAGGTACAAAGTTAGACTATGGTGTGTGTGTGTGTGTGTGTGTGTGTGTGTACACGTGTGTGTGAGACAGGTGTCGCAGAAAGTACCAACATCTCCCCCAGAGGTAAGGTGCCTTCTTGCCCTTTATTCCTTTCTCCCTGCTACCAAAACTACTACACTGCCCAGTTTTGACTTTTCATCCTTTAGTCTCAGACGGAGTTATCCTGCACCGCTCCCAACCCTCATCCAGTTTTGTTCTTTTCTGTTCGTTTGTTTTCTGTTTTCTGTGTTCTTTTTTGTCTTTTTGTTTTCTTTTCTTGTTGTTGCTGTTGCGTTTGTGGATGTACGGGTGTACGTGCGTGCGTACGTGTGTGTGTGTGTATTCTCTCCAGCGGCCTCCGTTGATTACAGTTCCTTTGCAGACAGATGCAGCACCTGGCTAGAGCTGCTTAGGCTGAAAGCTCACACCATAAGACGAGGATCAGTTAAGACAAGTAGGAGGACACAGTCTCTAGCACACTCTGGTGATCATACCCACAAATACAGAACACGGTTCACAAGCAGTCACACATACACACATACACCCCTCCATGCATGCCGCTGGGGGGAGCGGAGCAATGTAAATCAAGCACTGGCTTTTATTTTGATTTTTTTTTTACTAGAGTGTGAAAGTTGATGCCCCACCTCTCAGATGGAGCCACAATTTGCATCTTGCTGAAAAAATGTCAATTTAGAAAGTTGTTTTTTGTTTGTTTTTTTTGCATTTTGTGTGCAGCATTTTTCTCAAGTAGCTTGTGGGTTGCAGCAATTTGATGAGAACCTCCAGAGGAATCCATTTATTTTTTTCCCTGCTTTTGCATCAGTGATTCTACTTAAGCTTAGAAAATACAAGGTTATTTGAGAAGATACTGTATGAATGCTAAAGGATTTCATGTCTGAATTGTTTTGGAACACACTGATGATCATGGTGGGGCAGAGATCAAAGCTTTTCTGCAAGAGCTAGTATGATTTTCAGACCTGTGCACGTTAAGTAAACTACAGTCTAATGTGTGGCTCTGAAGGTTCCTGGTTTGATGGATGTGAGCCACGTCAGGTAAATTTGCAGTAATACATTGAAGCATCTTTCACACTCTGGCTTGTGTACATGTGCCCAGCCTCAGCTCACAGCTATTTCTGTCTGTCTTCATGTCTCAAGCCTTTCCTCCAGATGCCAACAGATAGAAAAAAAATTATCTCATATACTTCACTGTAAACACTGTATTCACAATTGTAAACAGCTGTGCCCAGGTCTGTCTGTCTGTCTGCAGACGTGTAATTGTCTGTTTGCCTCAGCTGCATGATGTGCACGCCGGCGCACACGCTCCAAGTGATTGTCTTGTTCATTCTCACTACTGCATGTAAATCTAACACACACACATACAGACCTAAGCATATGTAAGTGACACATTTGCTGTGCAAACACAAATAGAATTGCATTTCTGCATGCTCATTCCACATTGACATTTCTTTCTGCTTTAAGGATCATATCTGCTTATAAGTTTTCCAGTTGTTCTGAGTTTTTTCTGGTATCTCCATTCCCGTTTTATCTTTTCTTTTTATCCCCCTCCTCTCGTCTTATTTTCTCTTCACGTCTCCCACTTGCTTCCTGCGCACTCTCTGAACCTGCAGTCTCATCTTTGGAGCGCTGCAGTCCGCTGCAAGATGGACGTTCCCGCTCGCTGCGCTCCAGCCGCTCGTTTGGAGGCAGTTCAGTGACTGTGGTGAAGATGACACCGCTCTCCTTCCTCTCTGGGACTCGCATTATTAAGTACCTTGGGATCATCAACATGTTTTTTATCAGAGAGACAACATCATTACGGGAGGTGTGAGCAACATCAGTACAAAATCCCAGGTCTCGTGATCATCTTGTGCAATTGTAGATATAGCGTGTGTTTTGTCCTCTACAGGAAGGCGGTGTTAGTGGCTTCCTTCACTCCTTCATTGCAGAGGTGTTTGCAATGGTTCGAGCCCATGTAGGAGCCCTCGGTGGCAATGCAGTTGTGTCTTTCAGCATGAAGGAATGCGTGTTTATGGAAAATCCAAATAAAAACCAGGTACAAAAGCTACACATTATTATTAGACAGCTTACCTTAAGACATAGAGATTTTGATTTTCAGATCTGGCAGTACTGAGTGTCCATATGGTTTAATTTTGTCTATTTGCTCCTCTTTTAGGCTCAGTGTCTCATAAATGTAAGTGGCGACGCAGTTATCTGCATCAGCGACGCAGACCAGGAGTCCACATCATCAGCGGCAAATACTGGACAGACCTGTAGTAGCGGAACAGATGGGGCTACGTGACAATGAAACACTCCCTGATTCTGACTCCAGGAAACACAATCTAAGTCAAAACACTCTGAGTCTAGCCGTCCAAAATCTGACTGACTTATAATTGCCTTAAAACTCTATAAAAGATCCAAATGCTTGGACACAGGTAATAAAGAACCATTGCTCAAGCGTACAAAACATGCAATTTGTATTAATATAGGAGTGCAGGATGTTTCTCTTTGGTTTTCTGTGTTTAAAGAGAACATTTTTGCAGGACGTACGGAATTTCAAAGTATTTGAAACCAGCCAAATGACCCTTTACACAGAACCTTTTCTTCATATTACAGCCGTCCGTGCTGGGTTCACCCACAGCCACAGTATATTGGCCATCCAGTTGGCCATTTGTGTATGGGCATGAGTGGGGCAGCTATGACTAATTTGTCCATCCACGGATCACCGATGTCACTCAATGACTGAAATAAAAGGGATATAATCTAATGATTTAAATGCAGTCAGATTCTTACTTGGTGTTGGGCTTGCTTGCAGATAAAATGCCCATCTGTTGAGCATCAAGTGAACAGATTATGTATCAGGCGAGACAGATATTTAAATTTCAGCTGAGTGGTGCACTTGCTTAAAATATAGAAAAATTATCCTGAAATGGAAAATTTTGAAGTTGATTCCAAAGAATCCAAGCAGACCTGCAATCCATTCATTTGTCATCCAGTTTTAATGTTTTATGTCTAAACTGGATTTTTGTTGAATTTGTTCAAGAATCTTCCTAATTGCTGTCCAAGTATTTCTCAAAGGAAGTCCAAAATTGCTCTAAGTGTCAAACAATGGTGTCACAGCTTGGTATGTATTTCTGGGAGTAACTCATGTTTAAATGCATTTTGATAAATAACACAGGCCAAAACTACAGGTGTTATATGCACATACTTTTGTAGAGCAATAACCCTCCCTTTATTCAGTATAAAACATTAGATTCTATTGCTTTAGCCTAAATTCAAGCGACACTAGGTATGCATTTCATTCACATGCTTCTGGAGTGAGTGGGCAAATGGCAATGAGAGGTGTGATCTCAGATAACCAAACAGATAAGTGATATAAAATGGGCCTTTGGGGTGTCGTAGCAGGTATCTCTCATAGAATATAAAGTCTTTGAGGTTGCTTTGAAGCATATAAACCTTGAGCTCTAGGTATCAAAGCAACTCCTCATCCTGATGCATCTTGCCATGTCAGATTTCACATACCTTCACCTTAGCTTAATCGCCATTTCTTGGGCACTCATGTTCATGTTTAGAGTCTTGCTGCTGATCTGTCCATTGTGGTGGGAAAAGCAGCTAGAAGTGTCTGTGCCACCTGAAAACAGACTGTGTAAATGTTCTCTAAAATCAGATTTTTAGTATTTTTGTAACTTAAAGAGTCCTACTACTTCAGCTGTGCAATGAGTTTCATGATGTTTTGAGTCACTGTGTCAGAGAATTAGTGGTACTCTGTTTATGTGATCAGCAGTTTGTGATTAGTTTCATTATGTTTGTGTCTAAAACTTGAATGTAAATACTTCGATGCTTTTTGACTAGCAGCATGCAGACCCACTTTTTATTGCCATGACTCTGTATGCTTGCCTGTTAAGTCTTGCACAATAAACCTGAGTCAAAGTGAAATGTATGTGTTTCTCATTTTTACTACTTTCTTTTTGACAAAGGAATGATTAGTCAGACAAATTAAACAAAATTTTAATTGTGGAGTAGAGCTAAAAGACTCCATTTCGGTAATAAGTGTATTGCATGGAAGCTTGTTTACATAACTGAAGAAAAAAATATTATTTTGACATCCATAAGTCAAAATTTTGAATAAATGGATTGTACTGTTGGTCAGAAATACGCTGATCCTTAAAATCGGAGCCACACACCTGAGTTCCCACGTACCTTGAATGCATCACACTGCTCAAACGACCTACAGCGACACCTCGAGGCCAATAATGATTGGTGAATTTAGCGTACACAGCTCATTTCTACGTGTCCTCCAGCTACATTAACTCCCGCTCCCAGTTTCCACAGGAATAGCAGTGATAGGTGAGCAGGAGGGGGGAAAACACATAGCCGAAGTCGGTCAAACATGGGGGAAATTGTCCTGCCACGGCGCATGTTCCTCTGGTGCATGGCGGTCATCTATATGATTGCTTTTGTTTCCCTCTACGTGCAGATACCAGGTGAGACAACTGTGCAGCTCATGAAGCGGCTAGCTCACTTAACCTAATGGTGTGTATTAGCCTGTTAGCTAAGAAATTGGCGCTTCCTGTGTGGCTGTGTTCCTCCGCTTTTCACGGCGTTTGACGTGGTGAGGAAACCGCCTGGAAGTTTCTTCATTCCGGGTATGGTCAGCCAACACTGGGCTAAAGTTACAAGCAGAGCGACCTGTTGTAAAAATAGACGTGTGGTAGGATTTTGTGCCACAACTCACCCAAACTGGGTTTTTTTTTACTGGTGGAGTATGAGCTATATTTGTAACCCAACAGAAGTGCAAGAAAAAAAGTTGCCTCCGCCCATGTTTTAAAGGAAATTTGTTTGGACATATTTATGTAGTCGCAAAAGCAACATGACTTTCCATTGCAAAAATCTCCACTGTGCATTTTCCTTAATTTATTTTTTTTTTTTTAGTAAATGTATTTGCAGCATTTATCGTTTTTCCTTTTAAACTTGCAGTCTGTAATTGTTAATGAATGGACTTTAAAATAAAAGACTTTTTTTTAGAGTGTTTTCATTCATTTTACATGTCAAAGTACATCACATTAATGTATGGCCAGTATTATTATTTTTCTATATTGATCCAGATTGTAATCTAGGCTACAGCACTGAGACGTAAAATTCATTAGAGTAACATAATGGATGCACTGCTCACCACCTGCATATCAAAACACCAGTTTTGACCTTCAGTTCTCCAGCAGATTGCATTGTTTCTTTCCATGTTGGCAGGTCTGTATGGAAATGAAGGGCTGCTGCCTTCCCGCTGGCAGCTGCGATACAGCGGGAAGCCTCTGGTGGAGCAGCTGCTTTCCTCTCCCACGCTGTTGTGGCTGGGACCTCGGTTTGGCCTGGACACTCATACCGCCATGGAGTTGCTGTGTCTCATCGGGGCGGTGCTGAGCCTCACCGCCACGCTGGTGGAGGCTTTCCGAGACAGCTTGGTGTTCTTCTGCCTCTGGGTCTTGTACCTGTCTCTGTACCAGGTGAGTTTGTGTGATGGTAGCGTGCTTTTTTTCTGTCACAATATTTCCTCTCTAAACATTTTTGTCTGTTACAGGTAGGCCAGGTTTTCCTGTATTTTCAGTGGTGAGTTTTATGCTGTGTTTTTTTCTCATTAACACATAGCTGTTTAGAGGAGGTCCTTTTGGCAGTGTGCTGAAAGGTCCACTATTAATGTTTATCTCTGCTGCTGTGCAGCAAAACTGAAGGTGCCCTTCTTCTTGCCTTAATTGCTTCGTGTTTACTTTTCAGGGACAACTTGCTTCTGGAGACAGGGTTCCTCTGTATCCTTGTTGCTCCCCTGACTTTAATCAGAGGGTCACGAGGAGTCAGAGAGCATGATCGTGTCACTTTCTGGCTTATTCGCTGGCTCCTCTTTAGACTGATGTTTGCATCCGGGGTGGTGAAACTAACCTCGCGTTGTCCCACCTGGTGGGGCCTTACAGGTATGTATGAGCGTCTTTATGGGCGAGAAAAGTACACACGCCATTCACACTGTTTTTACACAATGAGACATTGCTGTCAATTTTTCTGTTCATTTTAAAGAGTTCCCAAATGTCCTAATTTTCCTCTATCTAATTGCGCTCTCTTCACTGTGTGCTGAGCAGCCCTGACATATCACTATGAGACACAGTGTATCCCAACCCCACTGGCCTGGTTTGCCCACCAGCTGCCGGTGTGGTGGCAGAAGCTGAGTGTGGTGGGAGCCTTCGTTATTGAGATAGCTGTACCATTACTGTTCTTCAGTCCACTGCGGAGGCTGCGACTTGGAGCTTTTTACTTGCAGGTGAAAAGAAATGAGTGTTTCTGCTTTAGTTTAAACTGCAGTACCTTAATTTTGGTGATATTTTGCAGCTTCTACGCCACTTCAAAGTTGCTTCTAAAATGCAGATTGACATTGCCAATTTCTTAGGTACTTCTTTTTTTTTGTACTCTCCTTGAGTAGGTGCTGCTTCAAGTTTTCATCATTTTGTCTGGCAACTACAACTTCTTCAACCTGCTGACTGTGACCCTCTGTCTGTCACTTCTGGATGATCACCATGTACATTTCTGGCTGCGTAAGGCAGACAAGACCAATAACAGGAATGATGGTATGAAAATGGATGTTGTCAGGTCTTAAATAAAATCTATAAATTCTACCAAGCCTCGTATTTTAAATACCCCCCATTACACATGGCTTTATATTGAGTTGGCACAGCTATAGCCCAGGTGATGTTTCATAGGTTAAGGTGTAGCTAGAGAATGCATATATTTATTTAGACTAAAAGAAATGTAAAGCTCAAACCTGCCTTTGCCCTCTGTTGTGTTTAGATTCCAAGCTGTGGTCATGGCTGTGTTACGTGCTGGAGGTGTTGGTCTGGGCTATGGTGATTGTTGGAACAATTGTCTGCTTTGACCTGCAGCTGGATACAGCTAAGAAGGGCATCTCCTCCCGGACCGGTAAGTGTGTTTTCTTGCATGTGTATATAACCAAGTGTGCTTTTCTTTGTTCATGTTTTTTTTCCCATTTTAAATTTCCTTTGCAGCATTTACGTACCACCAGTTTAACCAGTTTCTGAAGATCACCACTATTCCCTGCATCTGGATCGGTGTCCTCTCACTTACCTGGGAGATGGTCACATCTCTGTTCAGGTAAAATTTAACCTAAATGGATGTATGATTATATGATCTACTGCATAGATCTACTCCTTGTGGAGTTACCTTCTAGATGTTGCATAAATGTGCAGCTAACCTTTATTTCTAGATATGCGTGCATCTCTGGTTTCCTGAAGAGGTTTTGGGGAATGGTCCAGTGGACATTGTTTGCTGGGGCTGCAGCTTCAATGTTCGCTGTCAGTCTGGTGAGTTCTGTTGGAAATACAGTAACTGGTAAAGCTGATGGGCCTCATAAATGATCAGCTGTAAATTCCCCTATTTCTCTTTCAGGTGCCATTTACTTTCATTGAGTATGACTCCAACTCCAGGATATGGCCAGGAGTGCGTCAGGCCTATGAGATTGTGGATCGCTACCAGGTGGTCAACTCATACGGCTTGTTCAGAAGGATGACCGGAGTTGGTGGGCGCCCAGAGGTCGTCATTGAGGGGAGCAGTGATGGTGTCACGTGGACGGTGAGATCTTTAAACAAGATCTAAATCTGTTTTTATCATTTAGTTATACATTTTGGAAACTAGGAGAAGTGTGCATATTTCATAACCAACTGTTCTGTTACGCTGTATTGTTACTTTTGTCTCTTATTTTCTTTGTTTTTTTTGTTTTGTTTTTTTAGGAGATTGAGTTCATGTATAAACCAGGGAATCTAAGTGGATCTCCTCCTGTGCTGACACCCCATCAGCCAAGACTGGACTGGCAAATGTGGTTTGCCGCTCTTGGACCCAATACACAATCTCCATGGTTCACCAGCCTGATGTACAGACTGCTGCAAGGCAAAAGAGACGGTATGAACTGTCTGGCTGTCTAATGGGCAGTGCAGTTTTTAATCAAATAAGGGAGAAAGCCATTGCTCTATTTTTAATTGATTAGATCTTGTGAAAAGTTTTGCTCTGTAATAATTAATTAGGCTGTGATAAACTATGAATTTAGCCATGAGCCTCAACCATTTACGGTACAGATATTTTTTCACAGTTTTTAGCAGATGGTAAGTAAAAAACCCATCAGAGACCGATGTTACTTTAATGTTTTAATATGCTGAGAAGAGAACAAGTATTCTACTCGAAATGTTGAATTACTGTGTTGTACAGTGTTGAATTACCTTGATCGAGAACAAGCAGTCCTCTTAAGGTTTGTTTTGTGCCATGCAGTTATTGAGCTGATCCAGACGGATGTATCCCAGTATCCATTTCACCAGCAGCCGCCTGCCTACCTGCGAGCTCACCGCTACAGATACTGGTTTACTGAACCAAAGGCTGATGGGTCAGTGCTCTCGCTGTGTTTGCATGCACCAAAGAAAGAATGCAGGGTTTGGAAAAATACAGCAGTTTGATTTATTTTGTATTTCAATTTTCTGGTGTTTAAAATAAATAACTTTAGGCATGCATGGTAAATTTAATGCTAAACCAACTAGAGGTCAGTGAATGTCTTTTCTTTTCCTCCAAGGCTATGGTGAGCATCATGTATTTTGTGCATATAATTGGACATTTTTACACTTATTTCATTGCTATACATTGTGTCCAGTCATTCTGCTTGTCATCTTCCACTTTTAAAATTAGAAAACAATTTTTTCGTAACTGATTTTGTTTTTTGGGTTTTTTTAATGATATCACACACATGCAATTACTGTTTGACTCTTTGATTCCAGCTCTTACCCAGAGCGCTGGTGGAGGAGGGTCTATGATGAGGAGTTCTACCCTGTAGTGCACCTAGGAAACAGTTTCCTGGAGGGCATGCTCAACCAGCATGGACTTAAGGTAACTCTTATTATTGTTTTCCTGTATTTATAAAGATTACACTTGACTCCTGATGAGATCCAAACATCTGGAGAGTTTGAACCAAAGAATCAGATCAGACAGAAGAAAGAGGCGTCTTCTGGTCTGGATCACACTGAACCATCGTAGTTCATTGTGAATTTTTTATTTTTTTTTGAATGGTTCTGCTTTTTCAGATGAATCAGAAATGGGGAAGAAATTAAAAATGAGATGAAGCAGTGCTATTTTCTCCATTGATTAAAATGATAATAGAAGGCCTATGTTACATGCATGCCTGTATAGGAAGCAATCAGTGACATAGGGATGATGTCAGGTCGTAGGTATGTCATGTGAGGTTGTTCGGCGCAGTTGCATAATTGCAGTGTGAAGCTAAAGAGACCTGATCAAATGTATGAGAGGTAACAAAAACATGAACCTTGGTTTTCAGGTGCAGAAGATCCTGTGTTGGATCTAGTACTGATCTTTGTTTGTTTGCAGGACAAGTCGCCTCCACGCCGTACGTCCAACACCACTGTTGCCCAGGTGGTGAGGTGGGTGCGCTCTCAGGTCAGAGGTGTTCCTGCCCACACACTAATTTGGACCCTCGTTGCGTGCAGTGCCACCTTCTGTCTACTTCAGGGATTGCGAAATAAAAACAAAGCTGCAGAAAGGCCCTCAGATGCTCACAAGGCCACTATGACTGATCACAAAGAAAATGTGACTGACAGCTCCTCTTCAGACCATCATCGGAAGTCAGGGAAACAGCAGGCAGATGAAGAGGAAGACAAAGAAGCAGACAGTGAAGATGAGATGGAAGAGGGTGAAGAAGAGGAGAATGAAGATGATGAGGAAGAAGACAGGATAGAAAAAAGATGAGGTTCTCCAAAGGAAAGAGTTAGGAAAAGATGCAGGTAATTTTTCATAGACTGCTATCACGGCTGCCTTTTATAAACTGTTATCAAGATGACCAAAGAAGTTGTTTTTCTATATTTTGCTTACTGATCAGCCACTCATTAACAATATGTCTGCCTTGTTTCAGCTACACTTTACTGCACCACACTATACCTATCTGTGTATCTCTGATCACTTTGGAGCAGTTTTAATAACATTTTAAAGTCTTCCTGGTCAGTTCTGGCACATACTGAACACTTGAAGAAACCAAGTCCAAAACAAACAAACAAACAAAAAACAAAACAACCATGTTCAATGAAACCAGATAAGATAATGTGGGTTCTGGTTTGTGTAGTGTTGATGTTACTGTGCCAGTGTTTGTCTCCTGCCTGTGTTGTTTGCCTATTGCTGTATGTACAGAACTAATTCAAATAAGCACTTTCCCCCTTTTCTACAACCATATCCTCTGTATTGTTTTTTTTTTTTTAAAGATTTGAAATAAAACACATAGAACACTGTAATGATTTTGAAATATGTTTACATATATTACAGCACAATAAAGGAGAAATTTGTCTTTATGTTATAAAATGGATAACAATTATAAGTTATGTTGTATATGAGTGTAATGATCAGTAGGCACAAGTTAAAATTCAGTTATCCGGGGTCTATTTAAGAGCATTCAGTAATAACTAAACTGTATATACAGGACACACTTAAGTCCAACTATGATCTTATGATAAAGCAATACATTGTCATTTAGTGTCTATACATATATGCAATTAGTTGTTTCTGTAGATTATATTTTTCTTCTCTTTGGTCTGTCTTACCACTTCAGTATTCCAGGACAGTACTTGTCAATCAGAGACTGGTAGTACACCTTCAGCTTGCTGACGTCAGGCAGATCAGTGGTTTTAGTATACAGGTCAAATTTGCTGTAGACAGAGTTGAAGGTTAAGTTGTGGGGTGCAGACTTGACTAAGCATATTTTTTGTGTATTGACGATACTCACTTGAACTCTTTGACCCACGGCAGCATGTGCAAGTCTTTATCATTGCACAGGTGCATGTAATCTCCATGGGAGTGCCAGGGGTAGAAGGAATGGAAGCGAATCATGTACATACCCTGAAGGGAGTCAAAATTCAAAGGCGTCTCCAAGAGTGTGCACATGGAAAGAAATGGCCTTTATATTTCCTGCTGTGCTTAGCATTTATACACTAATTAAATTTTTTTCTACCTCTGTGGTGCCGGTGCCTAATTTTAGACCCTGTTCCATGCATTTCCTCCACAAAGTTGTTGGGGTCATGTTAAAGTTGCAGTTTATTAGAGGATTTCTTAAGCCTGTTGAAATCTAGCCTTGTTCCCAAAAAGCATTGACCAGAACTGGCACCATGTCAGAGGAAAAGAGGAATTAATGTTTGAGCTGCTCGTTCACAGCAAAGACTTTTCTGGTACGTATCCTTTTTGTGCCAACTGTGAACTTAATTGCCCTGCAAAAAACGAATTTAAGGTAATAATTTACTCACCTCCTCCGGGATGGGGCACTTGTTGAACTTCATAACTCTGTAGAGATACTCTGAAGACAGGAATACAAGAGTTTAGCTCACACAATAGATAAATGCATTTCAATAGTACTACTACATTTCTTTATATTTTAATTTATGTATGGCTGAATTTGCCTCGTACCATCATGGCCCCAGGACATGAGGACATTGTCAAGGCCACAGTTTGGTTCATAGATCCCATGTTCAGTGCTAAAGAGAGAAAAATATAACAGTATAAACTCCCTGTACTTTTAATAATTAGGCTATAATTTATAACAGTGGTTGTAAATCTACAAGAAACAGATTTTTAATGGTATTACATACAAATATAAAGCTATTTTTCGTCAGTTCATTAGCACTGACTGTGGAATGAACATAGAAGTCTGTTTACATGAATTTAGGTGTTTCAAACACTTCCATGGCAAACGGCGTATAAAACCAAGCACCTAGGCATGCAGATTACTTCTACAAACATTTGTGAAATATTAGGTCGCTCTCAGGAGTTTAAGTGAATTCCAGATAAGATGCCACCTGAGCAACAAGTGGAATTTCCTTGGTGGTATAAAACAAAAATGGAAGTGATTGGGAACGACAGCAACTCAGCCACAAAGTGGAAGTCCATGTAAACAGAGTGGAGTCGACAGATGCTGAGGTGTATAGTGAACAGAGATCAGCGACTTTCTGCAGTCAATTGCTACATTTTCAAAGTCCTCAGCCTCCCTCGGGGGCCTCTACTGGGTGTTCGCAGCACACTCTCACTACACATTTAGGTGTTCCTCTCTTCGCCTGAGCGTCCAGAACATACAGCCGTAGATTTGATGATGCAATTACAAAATTGACCATTGACCTGTGACCTTGGGTATGGACATCCTTATGTTTGATCAAACTGATTTGCACAGAAGTTCAATAAGAGAACACCACTCAGGTTCAGATCAGGCAGGCCGTTCCTCTGATCACGTTCACATGCCCACTGAGCAAACTGCTGCAGAACTGTGAAACTTTAAAGCGCACATCCTAAACTTTGTTTTCTAGTTTTTCTCGGCTGTAAGATCTGTGTAATAGTTTGGTGAATTTTACAAAGTTAACATGAGAATACCAACTTGTATTTGGGATTCTTGTCATCTGGATTTTTCAGGAAGGTGCTGTCTCGGAACACAATGGAGTTTTGAAATTTGCAACCCACGGGGAACGTGTCGCCCACTACAGCCCACTGCAGAACGCACACACCGAGACACAGTTGCCTTAGACTGCTGTTAAAATTAAATATATACTGTAATCATAATACAAAATGAAGCAAATAAATTCATTTAGTAATAATAATGATGAGTAGCCAAATGAAAAGAACACAAAACATATTAAATACCTCAATTTAAGGCAAAGTAACTGAAAAACTTTGTGAATAATGAAGTTTGGATCTGTCTCCTACCTGCGGTTCATCCCAGAGAGCCATGATCTTTCCAACATCATGGATTAGACCCACCAGCTGGAACCATTCTTGGAGGGATAGTAAATACAAGACATTTACTAGTCTCTCTGAGCATCTCGGTGTATTTCTGTTTCTCTCCCTGTATGGTACCTTTGTCTGGGTGTGCTTGGCGGATGCCTTCAGCAGTCTGGAAGGCGTGGAAGGAGTTGGGGAAGTCCACATCTGGATCAGACTCATCCACAAGCTGGTCTAGAGACATGATGGCATCCATCATCCTCATCTCTGTGTGGTTGCAGCTGGTCCATTTAGAGTGCTGCAGAAAGGCAAGAGAGTTAGACAACTCCAAATGGTGTGAAGAAAAAAAAACCCTCTGAGCAATTTAAAAAAACAAAAACACACTGTGTGAGGTGTTGCATAATCGAGGCACCAGCTTTGCAGTTAATTTGATGATTACCCAAATAAGCTCCAGAGAAAAGAAGTGGTGTTAATCACCAGTTAACACTAAATATTCTGATTATTACACTAAAGCAAATGGACACCATGTCAAATATTAATGTTTTCCAGCATCCCAAAAAAGCCTGATAGAGGCTGAGAGAAAGCGACCAGCCGGGTCTCTTCCACTTCATACAGAGGAGACTTTTTAACTAACCTAATTTTCCTCCAAATTAGGTTAGTTAAACAGTGCTTAGGCCAGATATGACTCTTTGATTTTGACCTCTTGCTTTTTTCCCCCCTCAAGGACTGCATAACATTTGTTTGCTCGGTCTCAGTCATGTTTGCTCATCCAGAGGAAACCGAGGTTGCACAAGTTCAGTAAAATCGTGTGACTGACAGTTAATTTTAATGTTCAAGCCTTTGAACAAGTTTGTGGTCAAAATTTCACTTGCTGTTCTTTTCTTCTTCTTCTTTTTGGCTGATCTGCTCACCTTTTGTTTTACAAGCTCCACCGTTTGGTAGGTGTGCATCAGGCTGTAAGTGCTGAAGACACGGTCAAACAGACTTCCACTCTGAAAGCACAGAAATGTGTTCACCAACAGGTTCACAACAGCCCTGGTTAGGGGACTGAATGTGGAATTATACAAGCGCCTGTTTTTGAATTACCTCAAAGTTTCTGTACTCTTCCTTCTCTTTGCTCCTACTCGTCTCGAAATCTGGCCGATATGCCAGAGATGGGTCTGGACCCTTTGTTTGAAAGATCGGTAAAGGAAACATTTTCAGGTTTTGTAAAAGATGTGCGACATCTCTGCTTTCAAAAGAAGCAGGTGAGTGAGCAAAAATGATACTTACGATGTTGATGATCCTCATGGTTGCCGGATGAAGTCTCAGCAGTTGCTGTGTTGGGTTGGGATGCGTTGATCCTCTGGTGATGACTGCCTGCCTCCCTGCCCATATATATCCTCCTGGTTGAAACTGTAATCGTTTTGACCTGCATTGTGGGCTACGTTTACACCAATGTTCAATCAGACTTTAACCAAATTTTATGTAATGGGGTACCCTGTGTCGCTGGCCTTGTTTGTGTCTTTTTGTATGTGAGAGTGTGTGTACGTTCCAGGAAGACCTTTTCAGTGATCCGCAGATATCCTCTTTGGACTTGTAGAGAATGATTCAATGCTTCTTTTTCACAGTTTAGTTTGTTGTGGAATGATTCTTAAAACAAAAAATGTGTCTATTTACACTATTTTTAATATTATGCACATATTCTGTGCAATACATTTGTCATATTTACCTGTACGAAGATCTACACATTACAACAAAATCACACGCAAGCTAGTAAAAAAACAATTCTGCTTTCTTGTATCTAATTTATGACACATACACAGACTCTGACTGAGAAATTCTCAGTATCAAAGCTTCTGTCTTCTGAGTATCAGCTGGTTCAGACACACACACACGCACGCACACACATACACACACAGAGGTAAAGTTGACAAAGATGTCCAAACAAACGTCATTCAGGGATCCAGTGCTTCCATTTTTTTATTGATTCCGGTATGACCTGTTTTTGCATCAGTATCAGCAGGTCAACCAGGTGAACACGGCAAAGCCTGAACAGATGAGAGGAAATACTTCATATTTATTTGGTTTAATGTGAAGTGTTATTTGGATTTGACTTTTGTTTTACAGCCCTTCCCTTCTCTTAGAGAGGACACATAGTAAAAACACAGCAACAATTTGAATTATGTTTTATATGTTAATATTATTGTACAATATTTAAAAAAAACAAATTAAAGAAAGAGTCTACAGAGTTGTTGGACACCATTTTCGACACAAAGCAAATAAATTGTCAGAAAAGCTTAAACATGTCTAGCTCAGATTTGTGTTTAAGGGGTGTATCTGGGGGTGGTGGAGGTTTGGCCAACTCTCAAATCTAATTGGCTGCATTAAACACCTCCCAAAACCTTAGAGAAGCAACAGCACGTAGTCACATTTCTCTTTTAAACTGGGGGTTTATAGAGTAGAGAATTTACAGGTCAGATGTATATGTTGCAAATTTAGGGATGTATTATACGTGTGTGAAATGGGTTGTATACTGTATGTAAAGCTGTTTGTAGCTGTAGAAAGAGCCGCTTCTCCCTTCTGTTTGAAGGCCACTGATTCTGCTCTTTGATGCGTATGGTTTGTGAATGTGACTCTTAAAATGTGTGTTTACATTGCTTTGTTCTGTGCAGTGGAGAAAATGGACAGAAAGTACAAAGAAACTAATGCTGAATATAAGTTGTACTTACGTTTTGGGAAGGGGCATAAAGTGTTTCATATTGAAAATGTGACGCATGCAGTCATAAAACAGAAGATGCATGCAACGTGATGATATTAATGACAAACTGACAGCTGGTGACTTTCCAAATTCTGAGGCACTGGTTTGGAATTTTACTTCATTTATATAATAATGATCAATAATACAGTGTGAAGCACATTTTCTAGACATAAACTATATAAGCATCAGAACAAAAAAATGTTCAAACTCACACCTCAGACTGCTGCTGACGGAGGAAATAACTGTAAAGGTTTTATTACACATTGCTGCTACTGTAAAACCAAAATAGTAAAAGAAAACAGCACGGATGGTTTACAAAAGGACACTTGTGCCCTTTAAAGGGAGCGGAGATTAAAACCAAGATTTAGTAAAGTCTGATATTCACAGCAAAACTGACCCATTATTCAAAGTTAAGTTACTCGCTTTTAGATTTCAAGTCAAAAAACTGTAAAGGATGATAAAGTGCTTTCATGTATTCCTATTAATAGCTAACCTGTGAGAACTATTGACACTGGACTTATACTGAACCCGCACACAGAGAAACGAACAAAACTATAAAGCTTAAAAGATGATAGTCAAAATTCATTGTCATGCTTAATCTGCACAGGCAAAAGGCAAAATGCTGTAAGGATACTGGAGGATCAATTAAGGCTCAGACTGATGCACCGTATAGTTTACAGGTAGAGAACATGTAGTGTAGCTGATCTCCCTCTGGTTTAATAAAGCAGAGACACGGCATGGTGTCTGTTAGCGCACAGACAGACAGATTACGGATTAGGGTTAGTGGTTATTTTTGCTGATTGTATGCACTGTGGGTTTTTAGGTGAAAGGTTAATTGGGTGTGATTGGAGGTTATTCTTGGGTTCTGTCTGCACTCAAGCAAAGCTTCTTGTTAGCCGAGAGGGATAAATGTGCTTTCAAGACACTTGGTGGATTAGTGCTGAGCTTGGGTCAGTTCAGAGGAGGAGGATAACTAGTCATCCGTAGATATTAGTCAGGTAAACTAGGTTGAGAGAGGAGTCACTGGTCACAGAGCTAGTGGTGAAATGGTCAGTAAATGCCAAAATATATAGGACTCTAGGCGGCCCACACTTCAGTGAAACTAGAGGCAATTGTCCTCGAGGAGTATTACAAGTTATTTTTACAGATTTGGCAATTGTATTTATAGGTTACAACAATGTACTCATCAGAATAATTAATAAGATCGGTCTCAAATTGATGATGTTGAGGCAGGACGTGGCCTTGGGAGAAACTCTCAAGGGACCAAAACAGCTTTCAAAACAAAGGTCTCTTCATCACATTTAATCATCTCACAGAGCAAGTTGACAAGCTTGTAAAGCCACCAAAGAGCGCTCTACTGTTTTGAGTCAAGCCACCCTGACCTTTCCAAATGGCCTCTTAGTGTTGGGTGGTGTTGCCTCATTCACTGATTAAAGCAATTTACTTGTCATGTTCTTGTTGCTGATGACAGTTTTAGTCAAAACTATAAAAATAAGAACCAAGCTGTAAAAAAGCACAACTGCTGTGTTAAGGAATGACAACACTAGCAACATTTCTGGCTTAAATGTATCATTAGTGGAGCCGGGTAATTAGCCAGTCGGTGTCGATAAAGTTGTCTTGAGTGTGGATGGGGGTGGTCTTAGCCATAGCTGTGAGGGCTGCAGGGGTTAATAGGGGAGGTGGATGGGGGTGGTCTTAGCCATAGCTGTGAGGGCTGCGGGGGTTAATGGGGGAGGAGTCTTCCCTCCCGCTCTGTCCAATCAGCTGGTAGAGACGATGGCTAAGGTTCTGAACCTGACAGGTGCCTAGGACGCACCCCACCCTCATCAGGTGGCCTTGGCCTCTCCCTCTACCAGCATGGCGACGACCCCGTGACCCACGCTGCCAGACTGGCGCCTCCGGGAGCATGTTTTGGCCTTGGTCTACCAACGGGTCAGACAGCATTGGTTGGGGCTCTTTGTGCAGAAGCAGGGCCCTCCAGATGATGTGTCTGTCTTCCTCTGTAATTTGGTTGTCAGCAGCAACAGAGGGATCAGACATTGTAGGCGAGATGCTGGGGTACGAAGACTTTGGGTATTTAGAGGTTCTGGGAAAACTCAACCTGAGAAAAAGAAAAAAAGATCAAACTGGGGATCTTTCAGTTAGTAAATGCACAAGCCACTACACTGTGGAGTTCAGGGTACATTAAATTAATGTGCATTCATTTCCTAAAGACATTACAGTGTGACTGTTGTCTGTTTTGTTTTGTTTTTAAAGTAACAAAAAGCAGGTTGACTGAAAAAATGAGAAGAGATGATAGGAGAGGGAGAATGGTGGCCTGGTGGTCTGTTGTGTTGTGTGTGTGTGTGTGTGTGTGTGTATATATATATATAAAGATAGAATTAATCAATAACAGTATTCAAGTTGACAAATCTCACAACAGGTCTGGGAAGTGACAAAGCACAATGCAGCTTGGTGGTGAGGGGCTCCTAGACCTCCTCACCTCCTCTGCGCCTCTTGAGTTGGTTTTAAGTACTTTATTTCTCACCTTCCTGCTGTCTGGACAACTTTTTTTCCCACATTATCACAATACCTTTTCTGCTTTTTTTAATCATTCCCACTCTCTCCCAGACATTCAGGAGTTCAAGTGTTAGCAAGAGGGGGTAAGTTTATAGTCATGTAGGCAGTCAGGAGTTATGTAATACTGTAGTAAATTAAAGGCTGTAGAGAATAAATCTGAAATAAAGCAAATTTACTCAAATTTACCCACTGCTGACAGGAGCTAGTGGTTCAAACAAAGCAGTGCAAATACTTAATCAACCAAGACTGAAAAAAAATGATAAATAATTTTGGAACTTTATCGTCATTGATTTTCCTTCTTAGTTTGGATGGAACAACAGCAGCATTGCCTTCCACATGACTCACAATTTCTGTACTGCAAAAAAAAAAGTGTTGGATATTCAGTATGTAAGAAACAAAGAATAAAGGCAGACGGACGAATGAAGTAAGATAATGTTTGTTTGTTTGTTGTGAAAAGTGGGCCAGATTACCATATTATCCTGTAACTAATCCTGACTGGTATTCTGATCACTCTTCTGGCTGGACACCTTTGGCTCTTACTGCCAACACACCCTGGAACACACACTCACACTTTCCCACATTCACTCCCACTCGGTGTGTGTGTTATACCAGTGACTTTAAGCTAGGTAAACTGAAGTGGTTTTAATAGCTGGTGAATGAAGTGTGCACACTTAGACACAAACACACACGCACACACTGGCATAATATTGCAGAGAATTAGTGGGAACACGTGAATGTGACATGTGACTGCGTGGCAACAACCAAGACTGTGCATTGTGTACATGCAGATTTTAGCATGCATACAGTACACAACACAGGCAAAGTCTTGGCTCTATGGTGTACATGTGAATGGTCACATCTGCAGTTGGCTGCCTTTTTGTCTTTCTACACGCAAAACACATACCCACATTTACTAACACACGCACACACACACACACACACGGTAAAATGGTGTCCTGTGGTGAGGTTTAAAATCAACTGCCACTGAAGGGAAAGGCACTTGGCACCACACTGCCTCCCTGTAAGGGGAAATGTGGGCCACTGAACTGCTTGGTAGTCTCTAACAGAACCAACTGATACAATAAATGTTGTTGTATTTAATATTAAATATATCTAATACTTTATCAGATTTAAATTGATTCAGATTTGCAGTAATTTGTAACTTTAATGACTGCATTTTCATTGTGGTAAAGACTTTATAATAATATAGTTTATATGAAGATTTAAAAGGTTTTTTTTTTCGGATAATACCAATTGGGTGGGTTAAAAATGCTCTCCTTATCCACTGTACTATAAGACGGAGGGGTGGGGGTGGCACTTCTCTTGTGCATTGTCCATTACGCGCTCACACACACACACACGCACACACGATGTCCTGCTTCTACTGACTTTCATTCCTCTTTTCTCCGACACATACCTCCACCTCTCCAGGCTCTCCTCGACCTACCCCCTACTCTCACTACAGATCACAGTGTCGTCTGTGATCATTATAGTCCTCATCTGTTAACCTGCCCGTCACCACTGCAAACAAGAAGGGGCTCAAAGTCAATCCCTGATAAAATCCCACCTGTAAATTCTACTGCACACCTCACCACTGTCTCACTGTTCTCATACATGTCCTGCACCACCCTTACAGTCTTCTCTACCACTCTTGACTGCTCCACTTCCTCTCTCGGCACCTGATCATACGCATATACCTCTGCAGGCATGTCATTTGGTGCAACCAGATTTCTACTCTCTATTATCTTTATAGCTGCCCTCACTTCCTCCTTTCTAACCCTCTGCAGTTCCTGGTTGTCCTCCATCTGTCCCCCTCTCTCTCTCTCTCTCATTTTCTTCATTCATGAGCTACTAAAGTGCTCCTTCTACTGTCTCATCGCACTTCCTTCTTCATTAGTTCATTTCCATAATCAACACTTTATTTTTTCTGTTTAGCAGTGAGTATAGGAGATGGGCCAGAGTGCAGTGAGAAACCAGCTTGGGTGCTTTGAAATACTGTACATCCTTATGCTTCAGTGTATCTATAGCTGTGTACATGAAATCATTGCAGCCGTGAGGCGTTCTATATTAGACATTGCCCACCAGAGGTGCATGTGAGCACACAGGTGTCGGACACAGTTACTGTAGATGGGACATTAGATGGTCTTTACCTAGGGAGGAAGTCCCTAAATAGCCTGAGAGTGAGAGGACCTCATGTGTCCTGCTTCCTGTATTTAGGCACCATCCTCCCCTACTACTTCCAGAAGTGAGAATACACCTGGCATGTGCTTTCTCCACAAAGGATAACTTCAGACAGCATCCCGCCCTGGCTCTGTTACAGCCAGTTACACTAAATAATGATAAGGCCTGATCAGATGATAGTGATATCCATTTCACGGCCACAGTTTCCTCAGCACAGCTGGTCTGTTTTGTGCTCTTTACTAGCTGGAGAGCAACTGAAGTCAAGCAAACTTGGTGTAAAGTCTTTTTTTGCAACTGAGGTGCTTTATATTGAAATTTGGTCATATTCATATTTGTCACAGGAAAGAAAATGAAAATGACTGGTGCCTAAATTGTTTAATAGCAATTAAAGCCCCATGATACCAGCATGTAGTTGAACCCCTTTTTGTTTTTTTCTTGCTATTGCAACCCCCCCCCACCACCACCACCACCACCACCACCACCCCCTCTCGTGTGTGAGTCAGGATGTGAACCTGCAGAGAGAATGAGAGACCAAAAGGAGCTTCTCCAACATTCTTCCCCAGTTAGAGCTCAGCATGGGGTTGTTCACAGAGAAACTGAACACACATTCTGGCACATACGTGTAGACACACACACACACACACACACGCACACACACCTTCCTGTTGTAGCTCCTCCAACCACTTTTGTGCAGAGAAGACTTTTTTTCAGATCCCCACAGCTACCAGTTCACCCCCTCGCTCTTTTTGCCTCTCTGTCTTTTCTAAATTACAGCAGGATGCTTTAATTTTTCTTTCTCTTCTCTTTTATTTCATTAGACTCATTTTATTAAGTGCCAGCGGCAGTAATACACTTACATCCATCAGCGGCGAATCACACTGAGATGTTTGAGATGGGTTTTTTTCCCCTTCATTAGCCAGAAATTTTTTTGGTTTACAATACAGCGCAACGTAATTGAATTTTTAATTTTTACTGATATCATTAAGAAAAAACAATAAAATAAACAAGAAGAAATAGTTTGGAAAAAAATTACATTATATGACATGTTGACAGATGCAAATGTATTTTCTTGATTCCTCTTTATCTTACATCATTATTACACAAATTTAGCACTTGAACAATAGACAAGGTGTAGTCACACTAATATGGGATTGAAGCTTTATAAAAGCTGTGAACAAGGGAGAAATCCCTCTTATATAACTTAGACTCAGTGACCATAACCCCTCTCGCTTGCTTTCTCCCTTTCTCACACACACAAAACACAGTGCAAGAGTTTTTTACTAGATTTAGTAAACTATCAGAAAATAAAGTGATGATGTGTGGGTTTGCATATGATAGTTATTGGTGCTTGAAGCATTCGCATCATAAGATGTTCTTGAGGAAGGAACCTACAAGCTGCTGTTGTGTTACTCAGACTGCTTGTTTGCCTCTCGGCCCCTCAGTATGCACATGTATCCCTGCCCCAAATCCCACTAAATCACCTTCACCTCTGTCTCACCTCCTGCTGCTGCAAGGAATTACCTTACTCTGCCGCTGGACCCCTTTTCTTCTGTGGCTTTTATTTATTAATTTAAAAAAAAAGACAAATCTACCAGTTCTTGCAGTCTCTTGCTTTGTGCAACCAGCAGTCCAAAAGGTAAAGATAATAACCCACTCGCAATCGCACAAAACAAGCAAAAGCAGCAAATCTTCTCATTACAGAAGTTGAAACCAAAATGAAAAAAATTTAAAAAGTGCTTTTGATTTGTTTGGGATTTGAATGTATAATTGATAATCAGAATGCTTGTAAGTTCTCTTGTAGCCCTTAACTTTTTAAGATCTCCCCTAAAGAGACTAAGATTTATGCAGCATTAGACTTTATTATTTATTTTTTTTAACTAATAATCTTTTAAGACTACCTTGTACTTTATTCTATGAAAATAAAACATATAAGAAAAAAAAGACCCCCCCCCCCTAAAAGTTTGGGGTTATTTCCCGGTTCCGTGCGTACTGGGCCGGTGTGGCAGCGGTACCTGTGTCTGTGAGTTCTCTGCAGAGTCACAGTCTGGGACTGGATGTCCAAAGGCAGGAGGCCGAGCAGCAAGCACACCCACGCCGGGCGGAGCGCGCACATGGCAGCGTAGCGCACGCACACTGTCCAGGAGCAGGAAACCAAAAATATTATTGCTACTACAGGAATCAAATAGAGAAGATCCAGGAACAGTAGATGGGTGCAGGACTGTCGTAAGTTATCGCTAACATGTAAAATGTCCCGTATGCGTGAACGACATGGTCAGCATCATCCCTGCTTCCTACATCTCCGGCACATTGACCTTCGCGCTGCTCTCCAGTGCGAACACACAGATGCTCAGCGGGGCGCACACCAGGAGCGAATGGAGCCTGGTGGTTTATAGAGGCTGAAGGAGGAGGAGGAGGAGGAGCAGGGGGAAGGAGGAGGGGGAGGTTTATTGTGTGTCCTGCTCACCAACCTCACCTCCAATGAACCTCACAACCTAATTAAACCTCAAGAGCTCCAGTCTTCTCATCTAAATCCTTGGTATAAAGTACACCTGCCATTTTTGTTTTGGGCGACTTTGTGCTTTGTGTAAGATGACTTATATTTTTGGATTTCATTTCCCAATTCACAGTGAACTTATGGTCAGTGAGCCTGACCCACTTAGAAGTAATTGCTGAACCGACTATTATTAACACAGTGAAGCCATGTGAAACCACTCGGACTGCAATGAACCTTTTATTTTTAGTAAAATTACCTCATTTATATCACAACCACAGTTTTCCGCACAGTACTCAGTATGAATTTAAAAGTGATTTTTTTTAAAAAGCTCTTTCTCTGACATAAATTTATGAATAACTTCTCTGTGTCTGTGTTGCTCTCATATGGTTTATGAATGCAGCTCGCTAACCAAACTACTTAGCATTAGCTGATTATTAGCACGCCACTCTTTTGTCCATATAATGTAATTAAGAACCTTCAGGTCAACATGTACACAGGTATTTTGGAAAATGTAGGGTTTTTTGGCTTTTCATCCACATTTTAGGCCACTGAAAACGGAGCTTTTGTGGAACCTGCGGTGAAGATTTTCAAATGTGGACATGGAAAATTACGATTTTTTTTGTCTTGCAACATTAAAGATGTGCAACTTTATTTCCTTTTGTGATGTCAGACTGTGTGCAGTGCTGTTGTTGTTTGTAGGCCTCTGATTGGGTACTGTGGCATCATTTAAGTGACTGAATGTGGCATGGTTGTTGGTGCCAGATGGGCTTGTCTTCAGAGTATTTCAGAAACTGCTGACCTACTGGGATTTTCACACACATCCATATCTAGGATTTACTGAGAATGGTCTGAAAAACGTAAAATATCCAGTGAGTTGCAGGTCTCTGGCTGAAACTGTCTGGCTGTTGCCAGAGCCCAGAGGAGAATGACCAGACTGCTTCAAGATGATTGAAGCTGTTTGCAGAAAAGCACATTATGTTGAACCCTGAAACAGATGGGCTGCAGCAGCAGAAGACCACACCGGGTGCCATTCCTGTGAGCTAAGAACAGGAAACTGAGACTATCCAAAAGTAGACAATAGAAGGCTGTGAAGACATTGTCTGGTGTGGTAAGTCTTGATTTCGGCTGCAACTTTCAGATGGTAGGGTCAAAATTTGGCATAAACAATATGAAAGAATGGATCCTGCCTTTTATCAGTAGTTCAGACTGCCAGTGGTGTAATAGCACACTTTGTGCACTTTAATACAAACTGAGCATTGTTTAAATACCACAGCCTACCTGAGTATTTTTGCTGACCCTGTCCGTCCCTTTATGACCACAGTGAACCCATCTTCTGGTTATTGCCACAAGGATAGCACGCCACGTCACAAGTCTCAAATCATTTCAAGCTGGTTTCTTGCACATGACGAGATCCCTGTACTCAAATGGCCTCCACAGTCACCAGATCTCAGTCCAGGAGAGCACCTCTGAGATGTGGTGGAACGGGAGATTTTCATCATGGGCGTGGAGCCAACAAATGTGCAGCAACAGTGTGATGCTATCATGTCAACATGGACCAAAAACTCAGACAAATGTTTCCAGCACCTTGCTGAATCTATGTCATGAAGAAGTGAGGCAGGTCTGAAGGCAAAAGAGGGTCCAACCAGGCACGCCTGGCACGTAAGGCATACCTTATAAAGTGGTAAGTGAGTGTATTTATACCAGCATGCCATTTTAAATCATTCTCCCTGCAGTGTAGGACAGGTTATTGTGACATTTATAAAGTTATCAGGAAAAACTGACATTTATCTTTACAGCTGAACATCGTCCAATATCGGGAAAAAAAATTCTCAGAAAAATGACACCACCCTCCATTAAAGTTGTTTTTTGTGAGAGAAACCTGAGAACAGCAGCACTATATGACTTCACGTTGTACCTATGCCTTTACGGTTGTTGATATTTCTGAGCTGTAAACAGATGACATTGTACCCATGTTTCCCACATGAAGGGGAGGGGGGGGGGTTCAAGACTCTTCCACGGACTCTGAAATGATGCATGAATCAATGAAAAAAATGAAAAAAAATGAAGTAAGGAAAAGTAGAGAGAAAGAGAGAGACGGGTTCTGCACTGGCCAGAAACTGTTAGTTACTGTTCCCTTCAGTTTCTTGTAAAAGTACTGCTCTTATTTGCTGTGGAGGAGGACTCAGATGAGCAGCTCAGAATCTGAACCTGATTAAAAGAATGCTCTGTATGTGGAGGTGGCTTCAGGTCTTAATTAAAGCGCCACGGCTGTGCTCGTCTGTGACTCAGCAGTTTGCAGTATTACCTTCTAAGCTCGATTTCCAACACGGTGAGCCTCCTTTCAGTCCAACATGTGCATTAGCACATCTCCTATCTACCCGAAGAACAGACCTTTGTGTGTGTGTGTGAGAGAGAGGTTGCGTGACTACAGTAACCAGACTTATCCCTTTTCCTCTTTGAAAAGTTTCAGTTTCAGTCGTTTGTGTCTGCTGAACACCTCAGGCTGAAATCTGAGAGGAAACCAGACATCTGGCCACAGTCATAAGCTGTAATCCAACATAAATCAATCACAAATCAAACTACGCACACACTCACGATACACAACTTCCCATTTTGCGTTGAACTCTCTTTTCACAGTGGAATGATTACCACAAAACCACAGCTGGCAAAATGTTCCTAGTATGTTCATCACAGCAAAAATCATGGCAGAAACTGCCACATTTTTATGTCTCTCTCTCTCTCTCTATATATATATATTACATATGTATAATTATGCAACATAAAGCCACAAAACCTTATCTTGTCTAAAACTTGAGTACCTGGGGTTTCTGAAGTTCTCCTCCCCAGTTTACATCCCAATGACTCAGTCTTAATGTATCTGCAGCAGGCCATATGAAGTGTGTTTATCTGGTGAATAAACATAATTTTAAGGGTTGGTGTAGTGAAAGAATTGCATTGTGCCTGGTGAGATCACAAGACGGGGGTGCAGTAAATATATTGGCTTACTTTGCGAAGATGAAAAAGTGCCGTTAAATCTGATGAGTCCAGTTATGTTGCACAGACAGAACAAATTGTGAGTGTAGTAAAAGCAATGGAATTTTTACTGTTAGGTGCAATGAGTGCAGCAGACATGTGTGGAGCAGCACCAGTGAAAGAGGCATGCTTTTATTTGAGCAGAATTTGCAGTTAAATGTGACAACATTTTAGTAGATCAATCATTTATGCACTTGTGCTGTTTCAATAATGAATTGCATTCCATTTAAGGTTTAGCTAGGCTTGTAGTTCTGGTGACATTTCTTTTAAAGCTTTTCATTAAAATGTAATGCTTTTTGCTGCCTCTTTGTGGTGAAATATGGGACTACATGCTCAAACTGGGGAAAAACAAATTAATTTGCTCACGTGAACAATAAAGGAGACAGTACATACGCATTCACTATCTATCTATCTATCTATCTATCTATCTATCTATCTATCTATCTATCTATCTATCTATCTATCTATCAATCATAGATTTCACCTCTCATTGGTGGGGGCTGTCCCTGGAGGGGGTTGTGACTCACTGTTGTTCACATGCACAGTCACATGCGCCAATGTGTGAAAGGAGGCGTGGGTCATTACAATCAGTGGTTTTGAGTGAAACCAATTTGGGACTTCGTCCCATTCTATCAAGTGACTTATTGTATATGGGGGAAAGTTGGTGACGTAGTCCACCTCTTCTGTTCAGTGATGGTCATTCACGGTGGACAATGATGGTTTCTTTTACTCCTCTTTCAAACCGTCTTTCCGGCCCAGAATGTGAACACTGGCATCCTCGTAGTGTCCTTTATCCTTAAGGTGCAGATGCACAGCTGAGTCTTGTCCTGTTGATGTGGCTCTTCTACGTTGTGCCGTGTGTTTGTGAAGAGGCTATTTGGTTTCTCCAATGTAGAGGTTCAAGCACGCTTCACACCACTGATCATCTTGTGTTTGGGAGATTTGTTTTAGTTTCCCTTTGGGGGCCAGACTAGCTTAAATGTCTTGGTGAAAAGTGCTGACCGATGTTTATATCCACTGACCGCTTATCAGTGTCAACGTGGGAAAATGGGTTAGTGCACAGGTCTTGACCTGCGCGGCATCACTTGCAGTGTATAGTGGGATCTGTAGTATAAATGGTGGGAATGCTGTTTACCGCGCCATTAATCATAGCCATATTAAATTATTTCACAGGCTGGACCTGGCCCGCGGGCCTCGAGCTTGACACATGTGCCTTAGAGTGTGACCAGGTTTGAAGTATTCTCTGCCAAGCCTGCTACATAAGGCATGCCAATGTTGTCCTGCTTGTCATTCTCATTTTCCCTAATTGGTGTCTCACCTTCTTTCCTCCGCATCTTCGCTGATTTGACATCTTCTGATTTGAGAACTGAAGAAGCCTTTCGGATGAGAGGTGAAATGTCTTCAAGAAGCTTAAAGAAGTCCAGCTGCCTTTTTCAAACTCCATAGACTGTTTTTTAGTTGTTCATCCAGAAGATTTTTCCAAAGCAAGATGGAAAAAGGAAAATGCTACTGCATTGAAGGTCAAATAAAAAAAAAGAAAATGTTAGAAAGCATTTAGACGTAGAACATGTTTGATGAATGTGTGTGTGAATGTGAGAATGAGACATTGTTTGTTGACCCACTTGACATCGATTTATGAATCATTAAAGCATAAAAAGGGACTCATGACTCAAGGGATAAACCAGCATTGTGCTATTTTAATTAGCATTTTTAGGCACTTTGTTTCTAGGAGCCGTCAGCAAAAACACATCATTTGTCCCCATTTCTTTAGTTGAATCTTCAAAAGATGTCAAAGGTAACACAGTTTGACAGACATGTAATAGTTTAAGAATCACCTAGTTGGTGCAAAAAAGCGGTATTAGCTGGAAAGAAATTATAGAAAGTTGCCTAAGAGAGATCTGTTGAGGAATAAAGTTGGTCATACCAAATGCACGGTGGCGCAGTGGTTAGTACTGCTGCCTCACAGTTTGAATACCATCTGGAAGGCCTGGGTTTGATTCCATCTTGGCCCGGCCTCTCTCACTGTGTGGAGTTTGCATGTTCTCCCCGTGTCTGCGTGGGTTTCCTCCCACAGTCCAAAGACATGCACTTACTGGGGTTAGGTTAATTGGCTAATCTAAATTGCCCATAGGTGTGAATGAGAGCATGAATGTGAGTGTGAATGGTTGTCTGTCCCTCTGTGTTAGCCCTGCGACAGACTGGCGACCTGTCCAGGGTGTACCCTGCCTCTCGCCCTATGTCAGCTGGGATAGGCTTCAGCAGATATTCAAGAATACATAAAAATGGAAATCAAGTTATTTTCTGCAAACACCGCCATATTCTTATTAAACATGTTCTCAGGTGCCTTTGAGATCATTTTCATCAGGATTCTAGCACTGAATTATATAAAACACTGCATCAAAGGGAACGAGACAGTGATGACATGTCAACTCAGAAAATTTTCCATAAAAGTTTTATAAACAACCTCCTTTTTGTTGACGTACAGATTGTTGCGTTTACGACGTGCACCTAAAGGCACCATGAGCTGCCTCCGTGTGTTGGACCGTTTATAGTCATGTAGATGCGCAAATTATTCTTAAAAGTAGCTAGCGCGACCGATGAGTGACACCGGTGGGGACGGCAGGGACAGTCTAATTTTACTTTTTTTTTTTTCCTCAAGTCAGTTAACGTGATTGTGGCAGAATAGTGAGGCGTAGAAAGGCCACGCTTTACAAATAAGAGGCTGTAAACGTCAGCTCCAACGAGCTCCAAATAAAGAAAAAAAAAATACAGTCATGTGGTTATCAAAACTAGCAGCACCGCTAAGTTTAGTTGTATTTATCGCACCTTTGATATCATGATAGGACTTTTAATGCCCCGAACATGCACTCGCCATGTGAAACTGTTTTACAAACTGTGTGTGCAGAGACAAATGTACGGATTCTCATCAGAGGTCAGCCCGTCTGCCGAGCACATCAGGAGGTTTATTGCAGAAAACACGGAGATCACAGGAGGGCAGAGCCTGACCCCAGAGATCAGCCTGAGATTATTCACCCCCAGCTGCAGGTTCTGGCGAGAAAGACCGCAACTGTGGCCCTTTGATGACCCCTACTGGGCCATATACTGGCCAGGAGGTCAGGCGCTGTCGAGGTAAGGTGACCGCCTCAGCAGACCGGTCCCTTTATTAGGTACAGCTCTTCAACTGCTTGTTAACGTGAATATCTAATCAGCTGTTCAGCTGTGGCAGCAATTCAGTGCATTTACGCATGCAGACACGGTCAAGACGCCCTGCTGACGTCCAAACCAATGTCCATCCCTTTATGAGTACAGTGTACCCATCTTGTCTTGCCTGCTTCCTGCAGAATAATGCACCATGTCACAAAGGCCAAATCACTGGTTTCTGGAATATGACCGTGAGTTCTGTGTACTCAAACGGCCTCCACAGTCACCAGATCTCAGTCCAAAAGAGCACCTCATGGCTGTGCAGCAGCTATGTGTTCCTCTCATGTCACAGTGGACCAAAACCTCTGAAGAATGTTCAATCTATGCCAGGAAGAAGCTGTACCTAATGAAAATGCAGGTTAGTGTAGTTTATGGTGTTTGACAGTTTCTGGTGTTAAACTGTTTTGTCTGTTTTCTTAATGACTCCCTCTGGAAGGTATGTCCTAGATAACCCCGAGGTCTGCCGGGGTCGAACAGTCCTGGATCTGGGGAGCGGCTGTGGCGCCTCGGCCATCGCTGCAAAACTGTGTGGTGCTGCTCACATAGTGGCTAATGACATTGACACAGGTACCCATCTGTTATTATTTATGTATTCTGGTATTGTTAGTGAATTTTGAGTTTGTAGCAGTGGGTCCCAAAACTGGTCAAGAAGACTTTTAAAGCAATCAAAAAAACAGGAATTATAGGAATGTTAAGTTATTGCTAAAATTGTATCCCACAAATCCACACACACTTGCTTTTGTACTCCACAAGGACATACAGCCTTTCCCTCTTTTCACCAGTATTTATGAGCTTAAAACTCCTGGTTATTATTCATTATGCAGCCAACACAGTCACAGTCATCTTTTTTTGTTATGAATATTGCATTTACCAGCCTCATTATCTGTTTTTATAGTAATGCAGCATCATTGAGTAAACTTTCCAAAAGTCACTCTCGCTCTTTAGATTATTTTAAGGTCACTTTAAATTCTGATGTCTAATTATAGAGTTTTGCTTTTTTCATAATCTGTTTACTGTGTGTTGTTTAGGGATGCACCAATACTAATACTGACGTTTGACTAAGAGATCATGCCAGTACTAAAGGCAAAATTAACAATCTAGCTCTTTTGTTAATACTAAAATGGAGCTGTTATAGTTTCTGCTCAGGTGTTTTAAGTAGAAGCCCTAAATCTGCCTGTTTGCATCACAGTTGCAGCTGTTGCGACCCAAATGAACTTTGAGCTGAACGGCCTGGAGCCGCCCACTTGTCTGACAGAAAACATGATTGGTTCAGAGCCCGAGGCCTTCAACCTAATCCTCCTGGGTGACATGTTCTACGATGAAGCCCTCGCCACTGACCTCCACCACTGGTTGGACAGGTGCATCAGAGCACATAGCACCAAAGTCCTTATCGGAGATCCAGGCCGAGCCCAATTTGAGAGTCACGGCATCCGACGGCTGCTGCATCAGATGGCCTGGTTTGAGCTGCCCGCATCTGTCAGAGAGGAGAATTATGGTCTAACCTGCAGCAGTGTTTGGCGCTACCGTCCTGAACTGTAACAAATAAAGAGGAGAACTTATGCTGTATTGATCTGTGCCTAAATGTTATGTCACAATACTTACCTGGATGGGAATATTTAAATATGTTGTGTGACTGCTTTGGAATTACTTTTTACTTTGGGTCATATTTCCATTGAAAATAATAGAAAAGTGATCATTTAATATGTGGATAGGACAGAAATACAGGCCAAAAATTATTCTTTGGTTGCAGTGTTAATTTCATCTGGTTTTCAAATGCATGTAGGTTACACACATACACACACACGTTATTAAAGTTGTCAGACTGAAAATTTTCAGATGAAAACTTGCAAGAATACAGTGCTATGTTTGCAAGAAAAAGACACCAAAAAACACTAAATGTATCTGAGATCAGTCACAAATTTATGAAATGCCCTTTATATGCTGTTTTCCTCTGAATAAGCCCACTTTATAACAATGTCCAGACATGTGTGATAAAATGGGGACCAGGACTTAAATCAAGGAACTTCCTCATTCTCAAATCCACTTGCAAAACAATTTGATTAGGTCATCCAGTGCCAAATGGTGGGGTTTGTGATGTGATGAGGTTGATCCAACATTTCCAATTAAGACCATGTGGTCCCTTGAACAAAAAAAAAACTTTTTTATGGAAAATTATAATTTTATAAAGTACATTTACCTTGTAAATGAGTGATTTAAAAAAATAAATAAAATAAATTTACCTTTTTTGACATTGTGATTGCAACTTATTCAAGAGCACTTTCCTATTTTTGTCTGCTTACATTTACATTTAGCCTTCATCATCTGCACTAAATGGGCAAAATTATTGGGCACAGTCTCTTAATCTTTGAATTCAGATGAAGGCAAAGTGGCCCATTCTATCAAGTGATCTACTGAGGTCACCTGAAGAAAGGTATACATGGGTTTGAGGTGTTTGGGAAGGGAGCTCAGGGCAGCATTGTAGACTGAGGAAAATTGGTGATGCAATCGACCTCCTCTATTCAGTGATGGTCTCCACAGTGGACATAGATGGCTTCTTTAACTCCTCTTTCAAACCATCTGTCAAATCCACATAAAGTTGCAGTGGGGTCACCAAGTGCTGAGACGAGACACATAGGCAATTTTTATGCACTATCTTCCGCGAACTCAGTAACTGGAGAGCTCCAAACTTCCTCTGTCATTAACATCAGCGCGTACTGCTATCTACGTTCTCACGTGTGCTAAAGAAAACACGCCACCGGAGTACCCCATGCTTTACGACAATTCTGACAGCCATAGTAAATAATAGATCTTCCTCCACCAATTAAAGCCCTCTGTTACTTTTAAACAGAACACACTTGACTAGAATTTATCTCCATAATAATCCATACTACCAAAACACAAGTTGGTCTGCAGAGTCATGTTTCAGGGGGCACACAGTCATAAAGTAAAACGAAACATAAGGTGATACAATGCCATGTGAACCAAAATATGCACAGATGAGAGTGAGGCCTCAAGCATAATATGAGAGTGAACATAACAGGCCTCAGCTGCATAATGTGCTTTTTATGGAAATATTTTGAGTTAAAGCAGGCCCCTGATTCACATTTCTCAAGAGTTGTTGCAGCTCACCTGTATTGCTGTTAACACATTTGTGGGAGATAGAGCAATATTTTAAAAACAGCAGCCTCCACTATAAGCAGTAGCGCTTTACATTTTTCACATTTCACACAGACACTTTCTCTTTTGCCTCCGCACAGTAAGAAAAAAAACATGTAGTTTTTAGATAATGCATTTCCAATAATATGCTCTTAAGCATCCATGTGTTTGTGATACAAAAAGACCGATGTCTCTGTAATCAGATGAGTTTTATCAAGGGAAAAAAGAGTTTGTAAGGAGCTGTCACAGATCGCTTATTAACAAAGTGTCATTCTCACTCGGCCTGTAGAAAGCATCTCCCACAACAGTCACCTTACAGGCAGAAAAAACATGTTTGGTTTTTTTTGTTCATGCATCTCCAATAACAGGGTCTTAAACATTTTAGTTTGTGCTGTATGTATCCATGTGTTTGTGAGACCAATGGGCCTACACTCAGATAAGTTTATTAGAGGTATTAACAAAGACCAAATTCTCCCCCATCACATGCACAAAAACATATATAGTTTTTGATCAAGCACTGCCACTAAAAAGGTATCCACAATATTCATGATGTAGTTTCTCTAACTGAGGATCATGTGCAACATTTTTCATTTTCTTGTATAACTGCAGGAAGAACCAGAGGTAGATATAAGTAAATATTTTGTAACTGTGTGAGAATCACATTTCAAATGTTTACAGTTTCCCCGACACATCCTACTAGTGGGCCTGTGTCTCTTCAAAAATGTATTTCACCAGCACGCCATGCCCGTTTTTCTTAAGCAAAACTATTCTGTTACAGTTCCCTTTACTAACATGTTTCCATTCTCTTCATGTCTGCAGAAAAATATATATTTGAACTCACAGAATGAGTCATGCATTACTCCATCACAAAGGCCCAATTTCTTTACTGATGTTACTCACTTCAAGCTTGACATACACACACACACACACACACACACACACACACAGAGGACTCGTAACTTTGTAGTCACCCAATGTATTTTGTTAAGCTACTGAAGGATTTCTAACAAACTTGTTGTTTTAGGTTTTTAGCGTGCTCTTTAAATGACACAGAATGACACACAAATGCACGGGAGATGAGGAGTCTTTTGTACATATAATTTGGCATAATTCAACAGTTATTCAGCAGTTCAATCACTTCAGAGCAGAACAGAAAGCATTAAGTGAATTGTGGCATTATTCAGACAAAACAATATGTTGAAAACAGCAGTCAGGGTTCAAGATGACCTCCGCGTTTTCTCTGTGGCAGCAGACAACCAAAAACAAGACATTCCAGACGGCAACAACCTTGGTGATTATCTTAAACAACTTGAGGCTGAGTAGGGAAATAATGTCAAAGTTCACATGAGCATTTAAACCATTCAAATGATTAGCTTATTAATTTAGCTTCGATCCTTCGCTACACATTTTGTATAACACTCCTATTTGCTTTTGTTTAACCGCTAGATAAAAATGATTAAACTGTGTTCTAAATAAGCAACTTATTTGAAAGGATGAGCAAACCTTTATTTAAAATACCCAATAGTCAAAAACATAAAATTTTCTATGAAAAGGATTACAACAGATAGGATAGGGCCAGTTGTTTGTTTGTTTTTTCTTTATTGTTGTTGTTTTGTTTCAGTGAGTAAATTATCATAATGAATTGCAATATTAGTTGAGATTAACAGCATCAATTCTGTGAGAGCATTACTGCTTCACACTCTTAAGATCCTTTTCTAACCACGTTATAAGTTCGACTCAAAGTCAGAACATAAAGAAAATTCCCTTTGAAATATAGCTTAAGAATATTACCTATCTTGTGTACACCCTAATAATCAACTAAAAAACATAGTATTCTGCATTGCCATGTGAGCTTTAAAACTGTTTTTAATTCATAACTTCAAACATTACAAATCATTATTTTATCATACTTATATGTTTGATTTAAATCCACATCCTAATGGTTAAGCCTAGCTTTGCTTTGGATAAAAAAACTTACCTTTTCATTAAATTTGTATAGTCATCGGTATAGTATATTTTGTATAGTCATTTTTTCTCCTGAAAGGAGCTATATCAGCATTCCTCACCAAAGGGAAATATGCTGTTCTTCTTACTGAAGCCAAAAGCATCATAGGAGTCAAAGGACGATGAATTTAGCATCATTTCATTTGTTTGTTTGTTTGTTTTTTTCTGGTAACCACCACAGTCTATGGATGAGTAAATTATCCAGGTAAGTAGTAAATATGCTGTTCTTTCCCCCTCCCCCACACCTATGAGTGAAAAACTTGTGTGCGTGAATGTGCGTCTTTGCGCATTTGTTTGTGCACTAACGTCACAAACAGTCAGCCACTATTGTTTAAAGCCTTTCTTTATCTGTGTTCACCAAAGAGCTCCACACTTCATCAGTGGCCATACAGTGACCACACCCCCTGCACCTGAAAGCCATAAACATAGTCAGCCACTATTGTTTTAAATCCTCTGTCTGACTGTCATCCTTTGTTTATCTGAGTTCACCAAAGAGCTTCAGAGGCTTCTTTAGTTCTAAAACCAAAAGGGGGTGGGGGTTGTCCCCTTTGGAGGTCGTTGGCGTCCCATTGTTATTCATCATCACGTGAGCCAAGGTGTGAAAGAAATGTAGAATTATTACCACAAAGAGTTTCCTGTGAAACCTTGTCACTTCAGGTGACCTATTGAGGTCACCTGACCTATTGAGGTCACCTGAAGTAAGATGTGACTGGGGTTTAAGATAAGCTAAGATAAGATAAAACTTTAATGATCCCACAAGAGGGAAATTTGTGAATTTCAGCCACCTGGAAGGGATCTCTAGACTGTATTGTTGGAAGCTGCCAGCTGGTGTCATAATGTTCAATGTTGGTCATTCACAGTGGACATAGATGGCCTCTTTCACTCCCCTTTCAAATCATCTTTGTTCGCAATCCAAAATATATGAACAGTGGTATCCTCAAATACGTGGTTATCCCAACTTGTCCCTCATCAAATCAGTGAAGATGCACAGGAAAGAAAGTCAGACACCAACTAACATCATCTCCAGTGTAGCAGGTTTGTCATAGAAATGCAGGAGAATTTTCTCCAAGCACGACATCCCAGGCACACTCTAAGGCAAAAAGTGGTCCCAAGGACAAAACTTCCAAATACAAGCCAAGTAACATAGCGTATGCTGTGCTGTCCAGCGCAGCGAGGAGCGCTCGGACCTCTACATTGGAGAAACTAAACAGCCATAACATAGATGGGCCACCTCACAATGACATGACGCTGTACTTCTGCACCTGAAGGATGAAGGACATTCTTCAACGATGCCAGTGTTGACATTTTCGATCGGGAAGGTGGAATCATTTGACAGAGGAGTAGAAGAAGCCATATCTGTCTAGAATAATAATGTGTCAATGACCACCTCTAACGGGGGCATCTCCCACTAGGGTTTAAATACCTGGGATCCCCCCACTAACTTTTGGTGAGGAAGCCTGAAGAACTGTTAAAAATCTGGTACATTTAGATTGTATTTATTATTTCTGAGGTTGTAGTACCTGATCAACCATGGCTTATACTGTATGTATGTGTGGTTTCTTCCTTTATGATGAAAAAAAAAGGAAAGCTCTGGATGAGCCTATAGTTCGGTCACCACAAAGGTATGCGCATAGAGCCTCTGTTTGGGCTCTCTTTCTCCAAATAGTGTAAAGGACCATACATCCACATGGTAAACAACTTGAAGATCGGTTGAAGCTGTAAGCTCTGTTGACCAGAGGGAATAGTATTTAACCTTTGTGATCCCTCTTCTCTTTGATTTAGGACGATTGACTTAATCCGCTCCCATTTGTCGTGGACAAATGTAATGACATTGTTTCTTTTGTAATAAACTAGATTCATTATAAAAGCTGTCTTTGAGAATTTTCTCCAACACTTACACAGCAGTCCATGTTCAGGTCAAGAACACCCTGCAAGGATCAGCATGGCTAAAGTTTTAAACAATATGCTATGGACATCATGCAGTACCCCTCTGCATGTTTGGTTATTAGGTTTCATCCACAATTTACAGTGTGGATCATATTTCATGGAAGCTTGTTCCTGTATGAAAATAATTTATAACACAAGAACCCTTAAAAAAACAAACAGTACAGGAAACACATTCAGACCTCAACCTGATTCATTTTTGGTTGTTTAATATTGATAATACTGAGTGAAGTAATATTATAAACCACTGTACTGGATATGATTTTTTGAGGGCAAAAAAGTGATTAAAGCCAATTTAAACAAAATATTCGATCCAAATTAATCTTAGGTTTTTGTATGTTGTAACTGTACATTTTGTTCATATTTGTTTCTTGTTTAAGATGAATAAGAGGAAAAGCTGAACCAGTAAAAATTCATTTCTACCAACTATAATACAGACAAACAACAGAAAACAGAATACTGTGAAGGTTGCTGAGAGTTGGCAATCAAAAAACAACTATTGAGAAAGTTTAACAGCTGGCAAAAGCATCATCTGCTAGTTTGATGGAACACCTACAGGGAAAGACAAACGGCAACATCTCAGCAGTGAATGGAAGTTTGCCAGGTGGTGTTGCAGCAATGAATTTAAAAGTAAAAGGCTGTGGCTCTCACAACGAAACTTTAGAATATTGTGTAATTTCAGACACAGATTTGTTAATGCAGCTTTAACAAGTACAGACACCACAACTACAGTGTTTGTAGTTCTAGATAAGAGCTGGGGAGTCAAGAATGAGTCTTGTCAAAGATACAAACATCCCCTTGTGGGAGTTCTGACAAGCCCATAAATGATTACTGTTTGAGCAGCAATGTCTTTAGTTGTTTTAAGCATTCAAAAGTGGTCCAGGGCCACATCTGGTACTGATAAAAATTAACAGCTAGGGCCAATTCTAGAAAGCAGGTTGTTCTTTTTAAAAAGGGAAGAAAAAGAAAAAGAAAAAACAAAGAAAAAGCAAAAAAGAAGAACGAGTTACAGAGGAAGGTCAATGCTGAGGGTTTGAATGCAGTAGTCTAGGTAATAAAGTGATGGAATACAACTGAATGATACATTTTTTTTATTTTTCATTTCTTATGGTTACAGAGTATGGAATCAGCTGAATATGAAATAAAACCACTCAAGTAAAGACCACTCAGTTTAAATTTGTAGCCTCGAACTGCTTTAGGGTACGCCGTGCTTCAGGTTTGCAGTTCGGAAGCAGCCCGTTTTCCTCTAATGCTTTTTAAACACGGTTGTTTTCAGCTTATATCAACTATTAACTAATAACAGGTATTAAGAACAGATGTAAAAAATAGATAATTTATTGTTTAACAAAAAAGTTTAACTGTAAATATTGCAAGTGTATAAAAACCAAGTAAAAATACAGACATATTTAGACATGCACATCTTTAGTTCTTTTGAACATGCTGGCTTACTGACTGAATGAACACAAGTCTGCATGCAGGTGTGTGTACACACACACACACACACTTAAACTGTGCATCCTTCAGCTTTGTGGGCTGCTCAGCTCATTAAAAAACTGTGGCAACTGCAAATATTGCGTTCTGTCTTCACCACTGTCATGAGTATGTGTTAATGAGCAATACAGAAATAAAAAATAACAAATGACTGACAGAATACGTCACTTTAACAGATTTGTAAAGTCAACTTAGTCACCGTTGACATGTCTCAAAAGGGCAGTCAGTAACTATACCTGATGCATGACTGCAGCATTTTTTACAAGCATGTAAACAACCACAAACAGCTGTTTCCAAAAACCGGCACAGCCTCCTAATGTATTTCTTATACACACACACACACACGACTTATTGTATTGCTCATAGTACAAAGAAACAAAAGGCACAGTTTTAGTAGCAATCTTTGTAGTTAAATGTTTCAAATGAAAAAAAAATCCCTGAGAAGAAAAATAATCTGTTCCATTATTTATCCTTTGATGAGCGCTCTTTGTATTTCTTCTGATATTCATGGAAGAGGCCGAAGGTCTTAGGAATGCGCAGAGGGCTATAATTCTTCTTCATAGGACTCGGACACCATTTACCTATGATGTAGTTTATTAAAAACCATAAGACATAAAACAAATACTAACATTTTTTTAAAGAGACAATAAGAACTGATCCCTGTTTCACTTGTATTTGTTACCTTTTGGCATTGTGACATCTGTCTGGGTGTTCTGGTCCTTTTCTTTCAAATCTGGATCTGTAAAGAGGGCAGACTCTCTTGAAAAGGGATGTTCAAAAATTCCTTAAACAAAATTGTTCCATTTTTTTTTTATTCAATCAATTTATTCATGATAGAGAGAAAATGTATATTTTTACATATTTAAATGTGCAAGATCCACAGGTTCATTCTTCTAGATAAAGATTTGATTGCTTATGTGAGCTCACATTGTAAAGCAGGTAAGACTCAGCTGAGAACCAAAAATAAAAAGTGTACCATTCCAACAGGTAGCCACAATCCAAAAGATTACACAACAATGATGGCACCTAAGACAACAGACAGCAGAACAGTACTGAGCATGCTAATGTTTATCGCCACTTTTATTATTTTGACATGCCAGTCCTTCAGATCATCCTTGAGACTTTAGACTAAATAAGAAATACCAGCAAGTCAGATTCAAAATGCTCAACATACCGGCCAGACATTCAGGCATCTATCAAAGCAAGAAAAAGAACAGCAGACTGTAACACTCCGTCTCAGAATTGATGCCACAATTGCAGCTGTTCAATTCAATTTTATTCATGTAGCACCAAATCACAAAAACTGTCACCGCAAAGGTACGGCCGACTGTTGCAACATTATTGTGCCTCCTCATGGGTCTAGTGAACTTTGCAACACTATCGCTGCACTCAGCTTACTGAAGAGGAAGGGCAGCTATGACAAGGAAAATGATTCTAGCAGAAAATGACCATTAGATGAACAAAATCCTATTCATTCTCAGCCAATCAAAAATACTTAGCAAGTCCCACCCCCACTGGCCCTGCAGTGGAAATGCACCTAGTTTGCCCAAAGGCTTCTAGTCCCTGAGGGGAGTTACTGAGGTTCTGTTGTGTAAACTCTCAAACTATTGCCAATCTAGTAAAGAAAAAAAAGCATGCAGAATCCACTCAAGATGCAATTTCAAATTGCAAAAATAGTTTATTGAAAGACAGTTTCAATAAACTCAAGGTGTAAACAGAAGACGCAGAGACTCAAACACAACTGAAAAAGACAGACAGACACACTCACAGCCCCTCCAGAGTCCTCACTTTTATAACAGGGAGGGGTCTACTAACCCCACTTTTCTGTACAATTCCACTGATGAGCTCATCCTTTGCCAGTGTTCAGCTAAGAACACTGGTACTTTCCAGTTTCCTTGTCTACCACCATTAACGGGTGACTTTGACCTGCAAGACTCCAGTATCTCACTCCCCTGCCAAATCATCACCCATCAGTTGCACCTGGGTGCTATCTATTTTCACTATGTTCAAAGCAAACAATGTGGTATGAAGGAAAACTTTTATGTCCCACACATTCTTAATAGAGTGCACATGACATTTGGCTTTATATAGATACTAGGCAGGAAATGCAAGAATAACTGTAGTACTACTCTAATGTCTCCAGATATTTACCTGAAACAGGATCGGTGGATTCTTTTCTTCCACTGGCTCCATCTTTGAAGTTGAAGTTACTGGGTAGAACACTGAACTTTAAGACACCGTTCTCCTGCAGAGGCATGACATCTTGGCTTTTATTTTTGGTGTAACCCTGATCATCAGTGAAATCCTTTTTTTTCTCCTGTCCAAGCCTCTTAATGTGGGACCTCAAACTCTGGGAGTGTTTGGCTTTTCCATCAAAGACTTTCATTTCAGATGAAACTGACAGCTTATCATTCTTGAGCCTTGGTCCAGGTGTAGTGTCAGAACAACGTTTAAGCCTTTTCAGTTTACTTCTGTACATAGCTTTAGTTGGTTGAAAACTTCTCCACCATTTTTCGTGAATCTGTTGTTTGACAGAATAATTCCCCGTGTAGATAGCTTCACTGGATTGGCTACTCAAAGTGTTGACATTGACAGTAAGAACTTCCGGAGGCCTCTGTGCTGCATTAGACACTTGCCTTAGAGATGGCGAATGGGTCTGCATGCTGTCAGATAAAGCGTGCCTGTCTTGTTGAGCTGAGCCAAATAGCACTAGTTCAACAGTTTTTTTTGAGGCTAAATTTTGAGCTTTAGCATCACCAACAAGTTCTTTGTCACATTTTGAAACATGATCAAGGGCATGCTGTAAATTCAGATCAACGGGGGAACTGGATTTCTTTGATTCCTTTTGGGGTGGACCAAATTCATCATGACATTTGAGTTGCTCATGTTTTCTTTTAGTTTGTTTGTGTTTAACAAATTGGCTGAAATAGGACTTGAGGTCACTCTTGGCACTGATTTGAGTTTGTCCTTTGATTTCCAAAGAAGACTCTGCCACATCTGGAGCTTTTTCACAGCTTCTGAGGTGATCCAACATCTGGATGGCAGTTTCACTCTCAGCACTGCAGAATTTTTCAGTTTCAGCTTCATCACTGACTGAAGCGCATGACCGCTTAATTTCTGTAGATTTCAGTTGTTCTTGTCCACATTCATCTTCACGTTCAGACGTCTTTATGGCAAGATTGGTACTCTGGCTAAGAATCTCATTTTCGCTGTTGGGGAGAGCTTCATCGTCACTTATGACTATAATGTCTGAATGGCTACTGTTGGCTATTTGGGAAATGTTCTGGGGTTTTTGTTCAGAAGACACAGGTTGGTCATCTTTGGTTAAGTCAATCATCTGACTGAGAGTGCTGCAAATCTCAGAACCACTAAATAAAACATTTTGATTGCCAGTGTCCTCTTTGCCCTGTACTAGATCCTCTCCTTCCACTGCAGGGTAAAACATGCTGCCAGGAATCTTCTCAAACTGGTTACTGAGCTTTAGCTTAAAAGTCTCACCATTATCAAGGGTCTTACTGGTGCATTCTTCATGATTTTGCGTTTCCTGGTCCTCGCATTTGCACATGCCTGTGCTTATTCCTGAAACCATTTCCATCAGCCTTGCAAGACAGCAAACCTCTTTAGTTGGACCGATTTCCTCAATCTCTTGTTTTGACTCACTTGATGTGGTCTCAGTATAATCTGGTGTCTCACTCTCCATGGAACTACTCCTGATTGTCTCTGTCTGACTACCTGTATCCATACTTTGTGGCATCTCATCTGGTCTTTGCTCATAGAAATGTTTAGCCTCTTCTGGAGGCAAAACTTGGATTTTCAATGATAGACATGGGTCACTGGCACCATCTGTCTTATTAGGGGAGGCATTTTGAGTTGAGGGGGCTTCGAGTGTGGTGGCTTCTTTTTCTACACCCGAGTTCACAGGTTCAAAATGTACTGATGGCAAGACCTTGGCTGGCTCCTTGCTTGCAACTGCAGGAATACTGTTGTTGGAGTTCACCTGATCTTTTTGGCTTTCTGTCTGGTTAATCTCAGGCATGGGAATGTGATGCTTCAAGGTACACGGGAAGCCAAATTCTTTGTCTATTTCATCTAACTGTTTACTGACATTTAACCATGATGATTTGTAAGGCAATTCTGAAAAGACTTCATCATCTTTGAGGACATGGTAATTTTTCATTTGCTCCTCAAAACTGCCATTTACCTGCCACAGTACAACAGTGTCTTTTCTTAAATAACTTTGGAAGATGTTCTTAACATCTACAAATAAATCCTGGAGTGCGCTTTTTGTACGTAATGTGTGTAATGCTGTGAGTTTGCCATTCCAAAACAAGTCTAACATTGTTTTTGTAGGATTAAAATCTTTCAAATCATCAGGCACTTTCTGGGCTTTTTCGAGATCTCTTATTAACTTTATTAGTGCCTCTCCAGTCCATGGGGTTGCAGAGAGTGATGAAAGGTCAGAACCAGATGATGTTGAAAGTGTTTGCATCGTACTTTGGTCTTTAGGAGAGTTTTGGCTTACTGGTTCTTCAGATGGTATTGAGTTTTGCACTTGTGGCACAACATTAACATCCACTTCAGGTTGTTTCCTTGTGTTTTGGGTCCCTGAATCTGAAGTTTGCGGACAGGCTTCACAGTCCTTCAAATATGCAGACTCTCGGTTTATTGGTCTATTCTGTGAAATACGCATTTTTTCAGGGTTGTTTAAAGAGTCACCTGCTATGGACTCACAAGGAATATGACTAGTGGGCATCTGACTTTCCAGTGATGGCAGTGGTTGTACAACAGCAACAGCTTTGGCACCTGTGTGTCCTGGTGATGAAAGAACGGAACCATTGTTTTGCTGGCTTGATGGCATCTCAAAACCACTTGCTACAGATGATTGAGTCTTGTTTCCCTGTGGTGAAATGGTCTCAACCAAGTGCGTCAGCTGAGACGAGTCACTCAGCAATCCACTTAAGCTATACTTTTTGTTAGGAAGAAATGCATCATTTGCCTTATTTATGCCACTTCCATTTCCTGTAGCTGAGTCATGGAAAACATTTGGTACAGAGTTTTGCTGAAGGGGTGGCCTTTCAGTGTACTGTGTTTGTGACCTTACGTTCTGAGTGGTTTTGGGCAAAGACTGTCCAGAACGGCACTGCGAGAACTGGATGGCATTCAATTTATTACAGTTTGTAAAGGCAGCCAAAGTCCCAGGCTGCATATTACCTTGATTAGGCACGTTCTTTGTGGTCGTTCTGACAGACTGCTGCTTTCTGTAATTTGAACAACTGTATTGAGGAGGAGGGGGGTGACCATCAGAGCCAGTATTTGAATTACATAAACTACCTGCACTTAACAAGCGCCTGAGCGCCTTCTGTTGTGTAGCAGGTTTTATGGAAAGTGCTCTTTTTTTTGCCAAGAGGTGGACAGTTTCATGCTCTTTATGTGAATTTGAGTGACTTGAGTTGGGGGCCTCAATCCCAGTATTGTGGGTTAAGCATTGCTGAACCGGGTATTGCTGATTTTTCTGGCTTGTGCTGGAAAGGTAAGAATTCTGTGCACTTGACAGTGTGTGTGTGGTGATGTTTTTGTTTCCTAAAGGCTGAGAGGTTGCCATATAATAACTCTGTAAGTTGCCAGAGAATCCATGCTGAGGGCCCTTTTGTCCATGAACCTGATTATTGACAACCTGAATAGAGTATACAGAGTGTTCAGAGGCAGGCATTGTGCTGGTGCATAAAGCCTGTTCAGGTAGAATTGAGGCAGCTATAGAGTATGCAGAAATGGGTTTTGTCAAGTCTCCATTTCCTTTTTGCTGCATGCCCCTCTCAACCCTAACATGTTGGAAATCAGTCACAGTTCTACCATCTCGTGTCACCATTGTTTGTTTCTTATTAGCTGCCAGTGGCATTTTCCAATTAGCTGACATGTCTTGCTGGAGATATGTAGCGTTTGAGTTGATCTGGTTCGGTAGACTCCGGGTTGATGAACTCTGATGAAAGTCTTGCAGAGCAGAAACTTGGAATCCAGAGGCTGGCAAACATAGGTTTCCACTTTGTGAATTAGCTGATGAATTTTGAAGATTGTTGAGTAACATCCTGAAACAATAGTCATTACTATCGCCTGCACCAGTCTGAGAGGAAGCCCCCTGATAAGTGCCTGCAGAAGTCTGCAAATTTGACACTTGTCTGTTATGCAAAGGGAAATGTCCACCATGTGCATTTTGGACTCCTACGTTTCTTGCTGCGTAGTGAAATGTGTTATTTCCAGTCCAAGAATGGCAATTTGTTGTTGGATTTTGAAGATGAGGAGGACCAGTTTGAGAGTGTTGTGAGGCTGGTCTACTTTGTTGGTGTTGTCCACTCATCAGTCCGCAGGATTGCATTTTCATCATCCGGTAAGCCTTGTAGTAGGTTCAAATGATAATGTTCCTGAAAAGGGGAATTGAAAATATATATATTTATTAGCATGTGTAAAACATTTTAAATTACAAAACCGAACTTGTCCATTTTCTTTCGTATAGGTTTAAGATGACTTGCATCTTAAACATAAACATTTAGCTAATATTTATGACAATATCTCAGATTTGCCTGCTACAGGTAGTTATAGAAATAACTACCAATCCTGGCCATTTGGCCTAGACAGAGACACGCTCTTAATTATAATAATTCTCTTTCTAATAGCCTCTCATGTTGTATTTAGTGTATGTAAACTTCTGAACACAACTGCAAAAAAGTCATCAACCGGAAAGTACCTCTGAAGCCAAGGCAGTAATCACAGTCTTTGTGTCCATGTAGTTATATTTCTCGAGGTATGTAGGACCGATACAGAACTCTAAATCACACCTTATTAGAATTGATATTGATTTTGCATATAATCCAGAAGAGTTACACTTATATATCATGCATTTAATGTGTCCCAGAGTGCTTTTTCCTTCCACAAATGCGTTTGCAGAAATCGCGTAAAAAGCATGCACACAAAAAAAACGACAATCCAGATGTTTTATTGATCAGCTGCTAAAAGCATTTTCAATATTCGAATATCAGCCACCTGTAGCTTTTTCTTAAAGGCCTTTCACAGCTCCACTG